>OMPJ01004365.1:1586-13119 GCA_900312935.1 Carapus acus | reverse complement strand
TCCTCCACCCCCCTTTCTCCTTCCCTCCCTCTCTTCCTCCCTCCTCCTGTTGCTAAATCCGAGCAGAAAAGCAGGAAACGTGACGGGAGAAGTTTTCCGCTTCCACAAGTGCCTGTGGGGCCGAGTCTTCCCTCCGAGCGGAGGAAAAGGGGAGGAGGGAAGGAGGAGGGCAGGGAGTGAGTGAGACACCGGGGGCCGTGAAAGTGAGGACGCAGAGAGTCGGAGGGAGGGAAAGTGATAGAGCAGAGGGACGGGAAAGCCTATCCAGGGGACAGAAGGGAGACGGACGGAGGAGGGGACAAAGAGAGGAGAGACGCTGTCATGGCAGAGAACGACACCAGTCTTTTTCTGGAAATATTTCAGTCTTTTGATGCGGGTGAGTTTGGACTTCTTCTTTTTGTTGTTGCCGTTGTTGTCATTGTTGTTGTTGTCTCCTGTCCTCTCCCCCCCCGTCGTCCCTACTTCCCGTCTCTGCTGGCAGATCTTCTCAGATGTGTCCCATCTGGAATTCCAAACTTCTGATACCATCTCCAACATGTTGGAGCTGGCTGGGAGGAAAACCGAAGAAAATCTGTAAATTAAAACCTGAAATTATCCGTTACTATCATTGCAAGAGGTTTTTTTTTTATTATTCAACGGACAGAGAGCCAACTTTCACTCTGCTTAGGGGGGATTTATTTTCCATGACTGTTCCCTGATGTCATTACCAGATGATCTCTGACCGCCGTCTGCGTTCCCCCCATTCTTGCAAAAAGAGGGGAAAATAAAGAAAGAAGAGTGGAAGAGTGGAAACGTGGTTCTGGTGACAGCGTGGCTCTCAGCCCTTTTGTGAGGCTCGGCTCCATCGAAAGGAAATCGATTTGTTTTCCCTGGCCGCCGTCCACAGGGATTTGTCTTGGCCGACGCTCTCTCTCTCTCTCTCCCTCTCTCTTTCTCCTCCTCTGCTCCTCTCTTTCTTTCCCCTCTTTAGTGCTGCCTACAAACCGAAAGCAGCGAGCAGGGAGGAATCTCTGCAAGGGGCGCCGTTGGCGTGCAGCTCTTGTGTTTCAGCTGATGGAAACCTCGCCACACATTCACTTGTTGCCCGGGGCACCAATAAATGGAGCCTCTAGGAGAGGGGTGGGAAAACATCTGGGCTCTGGGGCCACATTGACTTTTGACAGACGTGCCGCATCAGCAAAAGATGCAGACATATCAAACAGAAACTGAAAAAACAAGCGTTAGGGTGTTATTTTGTTTACATTTTAACCCCTGGATGCACAACCTACCAATAACTACACTCTTATATGAGTGGGGTCAATTAAAATTCTCAAAATATTGACAATTTTCTCAAAATGAATGAAAACAGAAATAAAAAATATTGCCTCATGTCTCAAACATGTTTAATGAGGAATTGGTGATTGAAAATTGTGAATTCTGTACCAATCTTCGGCGGGCCGGATCAAAAGGACAGTTGGGCTTGCTGTGGCCCACGGGCCGCAGTTTGCCCGCCCCTCACTCTGAAAATCCCCGCTTACATTCAGCTGTTTCACCTGTGTCTGTTCTTCTCTCTCCACAGTACCTGTGATCATCGCTTTCTGTGCATCCATGGCAGTGGGCCTGGTCCTGGGCGCCCTGATCTACGTGGTCCTGACCTGGATGTCCCGACGCCGGGCGGGCTCGGTCAACATCACCCGCCGACCACACCGCCACCACGCCCGCGCCTCCCCCCGCGCCCGCCCGGGCTTCAGCCGCAACAGCAGCTACGACCGCCGCAGCAACAACAGCCTGGTCAGCGCCGCCTTCAGCTTCCACCGGCAGACCTCGTCCTCCTCTCCGGACCCCCTGGACCCGCTGGGGCATAAGTCCAGTTTCAGGGCCTCCACCTTCCACCCGCTGCTCCAGTGCAGCCAAATCGCGCGGGAGGCGGAGGAAGGGAGCCAAACCACGCTCACGCGTACGCCCGTCTCAGCCCGACCCGAGTCCCTCAGGGCTAACAGCGATCTCCAGGGGTCCAACGCCGGTCAGATGCCTCCTCCGGCTTATGAGAGCATCGTCAGGGCCTACCAGGAGACATGCCTGACCTGAGGAGGCACTCAGACTATTGACAAAAACAGAGACAAACTGGAAAGCAGCAACTCAGGCAGTTAAAAAAAAAAAAAAACACAGAGCTTCACACCAGGCTCGGTTCTGGTTCTGCATTCCTGACGATGGACTACACACTTTGTTATTCGCTTCTCGACACGGTGGAAAATATGAATCATCCCGCAGGACGTGCGGCGAAAAAAACAGTGTCTGGTTAGGAGACGTTAATAACTGTCTGTCCGTGATATTTATGACTTTTTCTGTCTGCAGAACTGAGGGAATTTAATGTTGGATGAGCACTTATGATGGGAGACAACAATGGAACCATTGGCCTTGTCTTTATTGATCACAAAAAAATGTGTGAGTGTGTAAAAATAAAAAACAAAATGGATAAAGAGGGGTATCAAGAGGGCATTATGTACAGAGGCTTTTCATATCTTGTTTATCTGATTAACTTAATTACAAACCTTTTAATAAAAAGCCATTTTGAAAGAAATCCTTTTAACGACACTTGAGTAAAAGAGGATTTATTCTGACGTGTATTTTTGTGTCTGGTGCGCAGTGAAAGAAAATCTTAGCTTACTTCAATCAGGACGAGTATCCCAAACATTCTGTAGAGGAGAAAAAGAGCAGTGGCGTGACGTCACCCCAGACTCGTGACGTATTATTTGTGGGACGGCGGGTTGCTGTTTATTTACCCGGCGCATATAACTGGACGCTACCGTAGCGATTAAATTCACCCGGGTCATCCACCAAACGAGGTAATTTTACAACTGTAACGTAAACGAACTATTTATCACACCTGCTTGAACTGTATGAGATGTTAAGAGAGGACACATTTACAGCGGGCGACGTGGTGGGAGAGGTTAGCTTCTTGGTGCTAACGTTAACCTTACGCGATTTGTATAATTGATTTCAGTTTTCGGCACGCAAATGGTGATCGAACTTCATCATTTACGTAATGTCCTATTTTGTTGAAACCTTTCTGTTTGACTGTCACAGCGATTGGATCGTCAATTTAAACGTTTATAGGAGTTCTAGCTTACCTTTGTTATTGTTCGAGTTGGCAGTTGAAATGTCTGCCTGTCTCACTATCTATCTTTTGGGGAGTTAGGAGACTTATTTACGTTGGATATAACTATTGAAACTTAAATGTACGTTTTCTTCATGCAGCGGTTAAACTGTTATCTTAGCACCAAATAATAGATTAAACAAGCGTCACGTGATTTAAGGTCCCTTCGTCTCAGGTTCTATTCACCCACGTGTGCCCACTTGCCAGACCTGTTTGGCGTAAACAAAAACCACAAAAGTAACGAAACCGATCAAACAATAGCAATGAAACCGTTTTCGGTTTAGTGTCAGTTAACCGCCGCGTGGTGTGGATGTTTGACCCGCCGTCCCGATGTCCTTGTCGGCCTCAGGATGTCTGTAGCCGCCCTGCGTCTCATCCGCTGCCGCAGACTGAGCACGGCCGGGTCCGCTGGAACCAGGAGAGCGTTACCATGGAAACAAATCGGTAAGTAATGGGTAATAGTTTTATTCTTGTACTTGCATTAATTAGTCATGACCGGTTGATTTGTGGAAGTCAGTGAGATGCGACGCTGTGATTTTTTTGGCGTACTAATATGTCACGATACGACAGAAACTCAGTCGCAAAAGTGTTGAAATGTTAAACACACGCAAAGACTCAATATGAAATTTCCTCAAACATTCTGTATTCATCCTTAAATCTTTTAAGTGGTATATTATTTTGTCATGCACCATGACGCTTATTATCTAACTCAGCTGTTTGTCAATCAATAGAGAGCTGTGATTGGCTCATATGAGTTGGGGGCGTGTCTGAGTGACAATATTTAGAACCTGTCAGATGTATTATACAGATAATTTCACATACTGTGATTAAATCTAAATGCAACAATTCTTCATTGTATGTTGCTTGACTGTTACTAATACATAACTAATTATAACTCTCCAAACAGCACCAAACTTCTTCTTTTTTGCTTCTTTATTCCAGGAAAGGTCGCAAAAGTGACAAGCGCCGTCGTCCTAGGGTAAGTCCGAGTTATATTTGTCTGTAACCACATTTCACCCGATTCCTTGTTTGTGTAACACCTGGGTTATCTGTTCCTCTTTTTTTGCAGCGGTTGCCTGTTTATCATGTACGAAGTGGAGGCCCTGAACAAGGCCGTGACCATCGACACCCGAGCCATTCTCCGTGAAAAGTACAAGTCTTACATCTATCTGAAGGCCACGCCTTCAGATGAGCGGGAGAAACTTGCAGCAGGTACAGCCTGTCACCAAACACAGCGTGGTGCTTCAACGTTTTGAACCAAAATTAGAGTATTTTGGAGCTCTGATTGAATAACTCGATAGATTCAGACGTAATTGTGACCCTGACAGGTCATTTTTCCGTCTGGAATGCGTTGATCCCAAACTGCTGACAGGCTCTCGTCGTTTCCTGTGTGATTTCGAGGTTGTCATTACAACATCCAGGTGCTCGGTGATGTCTGTCATCATCGCTGCCCTTCTTTCCTTCCTTTCTTTCACCTCTGAGCTTTTCCTGCCAGCACATCTAGGACCATGTGTTTGGTGATCTCACTTCCAGGGTTCATAGTGAAAGAAAGCAGCTGCCATTTATCTTGAGTGTGTCGTTATCACAATTATTATCATTGTTTTCTCTGTGACATTATGTTCCTTATGTGTCCCTTCCAGGTCTGACAAACAAAACAAGGAAGGAGCTCCACAAAGCGGCAAGACGCTTTCTGGAAATGTCCTCCAGAATTCTCCAGCGACCTTTAGACGGTGAGAAAGTCACTCCAGAGTAAAATTTGTAACGGTGTAAACATATGTAGGTCATACCTCACTGTAAGTCGCATTTTTTGGGATTATTCATTTTACAAAATCCAAGACCAAGAACAGACATTTCACCTTGAACGGCAAGTTATAACAATAACAATGGAATAGAGAAAAACAGGTGGAATAGGTGTTCTGCTATCTCAACAAAACAATTAGTCAGATAACTAAAGCATGAAAAACAAGCAAACAAGTTTACCAGACCCTTCATTTCCCTCCAAATCACTAAATCCATTGAATTCTTCATCTTTGGTGTCGCTTCTGAACAACTCCGACAACTACAGAGGTAGATGAAATTACTGTAGGTTACCATAAAGTTGAAATTTTAGTGGTACAGGAGGATCAGATACTGGCACTCAAGCCTAGATTGCCTTCACGTGGTTTTCAGTGTCACAGTAACAAACATGTGAAATTATTTATTTTGATAATTTCATGTATATGTCGCGCCTGAGTATAAGTCGCACCAGAGGCCAAACTACGGAAAAAAAAGTGTGACTTGTACTTGGGAAAATTCGCTAATCAGACAACCGCTCTCTTCTGTATTCAGAGCATCTTAGCCACCTGGATGCCGACGCACACGAGGTGGCGCTGTGGGTGCTGCTGAAGAGGACACAGTCGGCCAACAAGGCGGTCAGGTTGCAGGCTGTGCAGGAGCTGGCAGACAATCCCCATTGGCACGGTAAAGTACCCCCCAGATACTTTCAAACCTCAAACACGCCCCATTAGCCGAAGTGGGATTGACACCCGCGTATTTGCCTGACGTAGATTATCAGTATCAGACAGCCGCCCAGGTCATGGA
Organism: Carapus acus; assembly: GCA_900312935.1. Lineage (NCBI taxonomy): Eukaryota > Metazoa > Chordata > Actinopteri > Ophidiiformes > Carapidae > Carapus > Carapus acus. Next base: position 7,403 of record OMPJ01004365.1, on the reverse strand, counting down.
CCAGCGGACTTCAGTTGGCCTGGCCCGGACCACAGGGGTGGACCAGAGGTTCTTCCTTCCCCCACCAGCGCTGCCCGACCCGGAGGATGTACGTTTCCCTCTCTCCTCGCTGTTTCCCCCGCCCTGGCAGCGCATCCGTCCTTCGCTCACCAGCAGATGTTCTCTGTTTTTCCCGACAGGGCTACTCGGCAGAGGACGGTCTGAGGCAGCTGCTGGCGTCTCTGCCCCAGTCAGATGTGGACAGATGTGTCCAGTACTTCACCTCTCTGGCCCTGAGGGAGAGCAGCCAGTCCCTGGCAGCACAAAGGGTGAAAAAGACAACACGGCCCCACACCTTCTGCTGGAACGCGACGAGGCGCGATGCCAGGAATGACGCCACCGTGCTGACTCGATTCTTTCCCTCTATACGTCCTCCGCGCAGGGAGGCCTGTGGTGTTTTGGAGGCAACGGCCTGCCCTACGCCCAGAGCCTCACCACCGTCCCCTCGGAGAAGGTGGAGTCCTTCTGCCTCCAGGCTCTGGTCCAGCACTCAAAGGTGAAGTCAGTCGGTGAATTCGAACCCCGCCCGGTCCGGTTCCGCTCCAGGTTTTTCTCTCCGAACCATCAAATGTGACGCCGCCTTCGCTCGTCTGCAGGTCCAGAGCCACTGCGAACACATCGTGGCCAACGGGGGTCTGAAGCTCTTGCAGAAGGTGTTCCAGCTCCGCCGGGACTCGCCAAAGATTCAGAGGAACATCGTTCGCATCATAGGAAACCTGGCCCTGAACGAGGGAGCCCACCAGGCCATCATCCAGTCCGGTGAGGACTCCAACCAGCTACGTAGAACAGCTGTGAACACTTCCCACTGGCTTGAACCGTGCCACTACTTTGATGGACCCGTAATCGCTCTTATTTTTGTGGCTTCTTGTTTGTTAACTTGCTTTAAACCTTCAGGTTGGGTGTCGGTCCTGGCGGACATGATGCACTCGCCTCACGTCATGCAGGCCTCTCATGCCGCTCGAGCTCTGGCCAACCTGGACCGGGACTCGGTGACTGAAAAGTACCAAGATGGCGTCTACGTACTCCACCCACAGACTCGTGGCAAGTAGGCAGCAGATTTCTGATTCCATCTGTTGACATCCCAACCCTGACGTTTTCTCTAATTGGATCAAACATGTGGCTGACAAGCTGCTTTGTCAGTTTGAAACCTAGCAAATGTGTTTTCATCTCCAGTCAGTCAATAAAAGCCGACGTGCTGTTCATCCACGGGATTTTGGGGGCGGCCTTTAAAACGTGGCGCCAGAAGGACCGCCATGTTGCCGAAGAAGAGGGGTCGGCAGGATGCAAGGACGATTACACAGAGTGCTGGCCCAAAGTAAGACTGCTCTTCCCCCCACTGTTTGTGGAAATATTCCATAGCATAGCAGAGCAAACCCACCGTCGCTTCTTCTTCACTGCATCATTTGCTCTTATTGCCCTCCCGCAGACGTGGCTAGCTGCCGACTGTCCCAACCTGAGGGTGCTGTCGGTGGAGTACGACAGCCACCTGAGCGACTGGATGGCGAAGTGCCCCGCTGAGAATCAGAGGTTAGAGGAATGTCGGTATTTGCCAGCTGTGCAACTGTGGAAATGGTGATCGGATTGTGATTCACTATTTTCCGCTATCTAATACAAAAGTACCTCGACATACGAGTAAAATTTGTTCTAGGAGTCATTGTAGATGGTGCGTACCCGTGTGCTAACTAGCGCAAGTGTCCCCAAGCACCACTCCTAACTCAGATTTCCACGCTTACCCTAAACAGAATTAAGGTCCAAGAGATGGCTCATATCGCAAAAAACTCCAATGTTGGTTTGCTCATATGTCAAGGTACTACCACAGGTATATGCTGTGATGCGAAACCAGCTGAAGTGTAATTCTATGCAATTTTTCCCCCATCAATGTCTCAGGAAGTCCCTGGCCTATCGGAGTCGAGAGCTACTGGAAAAGCTGAAGTCGGCAGGGGTCGGCGAAAGGCCTGTGGTCTGGGTAGCCCACAGCATGGGAGGTGGGGGTAGTTGGCATTCTTCGATCATTTTGGAGATGTTCTTCAGACCACATTTGGATTCGTCACTTTCTGAATATAGGAAACTTTGGCTCTTAACATCGGTAGCTCGACCCCCAAAGCGTCTGTGTGCGTCTGTGTGGCAGGGCTGCTGGTGAAGAAAATGCTGCTGGAAGCGTCAAAAGACCCCGACATGCAGGGACTGCTGAAGAACACCAAAGGCATCCTGTTTTACAGCGTCCCACACCATGGAACCTTCATGGCCGAGTACTCGGTGAACGTCAGATATCTGCTCTTTCCCTCCATAGAGGTCAGAGAGCTTTGTAAAGGTGAGTGGATCAAAGATGGAGGTCAACCTCTAAACCCCCGATGTTGTTGTTGGTTTCTTGATATAAGTATACACTGATGCACACTGTCTTTGCTATTTTAAAGACTCCCCAGCGCTGCTTGATCTCAACGAGAGCTTCTTGGACATGGCTAAAGACCATGAATTTAAAGTTCTGAGCTTTGCAGAGACTCTCCCAACAAATATTGGATCAATGATCAAGATTCTGGTGGTACCGCGAGAGTCGGCAGGTATGGAACGCGAACGGAAATTGAAGCGTGACACGTCTCAATGCTTTGCAATGCGGAAATGGGTCTTGACCTCGAGACGTGTCCCGTTTTCAGATCTTGGCATCGGCGATATCCTGGAAGTGGACGTGGATCATCTCAGCATCTGCAAACCAGAGAAGAAGGACTCGTTCCTTTACAAGTGCAGCCTCAGGTTCATCCAGGAGGTGCTGCACGACTCCTTCGCCCACTAAGACTGACACGCGTGGTGAAGAACACACACATACAAGCCATACTTGAAACCGGAGAGGCTGCCAACCGCTCTCCAAACACATGGAAGGAAAACAAACTGCCTCCGCTTTTTGCACATTATGCGTACTTGCATTGTTTTTTGGAGTTTACTTTGCTTAATATCTCTGTCCTCAAAACCTGTTGCTTGATGTCAAAGAGAGCAAAGTGTTTATTGTCGTCCTCGTCCTTGTATGACACTGATAATGATACTGAAAATAGGTTGATCATGTTTACAAGAGTCGAAGCTAATGAATATTTTATTTTGCCAGTATGCCTTCACATTTCCCAGGCTTACAGAGGTGACCTGTCAAAACCTGATGCACATACTGTACTTTGCTGAAAATGCAGATCTGCAATGCTATGACCACTGCTGAGTATTTCGATCAGGGCAGTTTCACGACTATTTTAAGAAAATTTTCTATTTATGTGTTTACTCTAACGTACAATCATGTTTTGTGCCAATTTATGTCGTCCCTGTGAACCACACCTCAGAGGAACCTGTGGAAAATATTTATTCCCCAGTAATTTTATGGAACTAATTAAGTAATGGCCTCCATTCAGTTTTAAATTTCACTAGTAATACTTTCACATGATGTAGTCAGCATTTTTTTCTGTGTGAATTCATCTGTATCACAAACTGATCTGTACACATTTGAGAATTGTATATGTCAATTGTGTGTTTTGTATTGCCCTGTGTTATCACGAAAATGTAAAAGAAAAACAACAACAACAGAAAAAAAATTCTGAATGTCAAACGTGTGCCTTCAATGAAACATGATAAACAAAGTTTCTCAGCTGCCCACCTGGACGCACCGACCGTGCGTGTATTTGGTTTCTACAAAATTGTCCCTCGGCGGATGCCGTAGCACGTCCTGTTATACTTTATCGGAGGGTAACGCCGTTAGCATTTGGGCAACTGCCCTCCTCAGGTAGTCTGATACCACTTATCGTCATATCGCCGCGGAGAAACGACTATTATCAAAGTGACCTCTTAAATATGTTACTGCGACTAAGGTTTTGTACAGCGTACAGCGGCCTTATGTTGAGGGATTAAGGCTAGTTTAGCTGCGGCTAACTATCGCTGTTTGTCGGGTAGCTGTGACATACATTACAGGGCTCCTCCAGCATCAAAACCAACCGTGTTGAAGACCACTCGCAGACGGATAGTTATTCATATTTAAGTTTCAAATGTGTGATAATCCGATTCTAATGCATCTTCCCTGGTCGCAGGTTCTGCTCTGTTCTGATCCAACACAACACGGGGGTTCCCCCGTTGCATTCGTAAACCATGGTGAACGTCCTTAAAGGGGTCCTCGTTGAATGGTAATGTATTTATTTAGCGTTTATTTCACCGCTTCATAATGGTAAAAGTAAACTCTAGTACTGCCAATTTCTAACTGACGACAACCTTGTCAGTCGAATTCTGAAATTGCTTTTGTATTGGCAATAGCATCATATTTACATGTACTACACCATCAGTTTATGTCGTTTTCATGCCATGATGAATAATTTGAACTATTTTTCCTGCTTCTCCCATCTTCTCTGCACATCAGTGACCCTGCCATGAAGCAGTTCCTGCTCTACCTGGATGAGATATCGGCCCTGGGGAAGAAGTTCATCCTACAGGACCTGGATGACACGCACCTCTTCATCCTGGCCGAGGTGGTGCAGATACTGCAGGAGCGAGTCGGGGAGTTAATGGACCAGAACTCATTTCCCATCACGCAAAAATAAATCTGCTCTCTCTCACTGGACTTTCACGTGCTGGCATTTTGATTATGTGTTAATAACCGTTGCTTGTATATTTGATTATCTGTCCGTTGCCTGAATAGATAATCGGTTCAAAGCTCAACTGATATGAATGAGTAAAGAAAGAAGTTGAGTACAACTTGTTTGTTGACATTTGCATTATTTTCAATGATCTCTGCTTTCAGTTGAGTTTAAGATGCAGCATTTGTACACCATTGCAGCACTATTAGTGCATATTTACTTAACACACGCTTGAAATTACGTTTGGAAAAGTCTGTCTCATTTGTGACGGCTTTAATTCGTATTGTGGCTGGTATTAAATTTTATTGAGAAAAAAACCCCAAACAAAAGCATCATTCGCATGTTTTATTCCCTCTTGTGGCGAAAACGGGAAGTGCATCCAATCGCAACAACCCCACTATACATAACACGCTACAAAGATGATTGCAAAAGTGTTCACAGTTAAAAGTGTGCACAATTTAAAGGAGTGCACCGATAATACACCATGCACAAGCCTTGAATTGTGTCATAGATAACCCCACCTGTGATTGACTCGAAGTATTTTGAGCCACTGTGTATTGTGACAGGTATGCGAAAAAGTATCATGACCTGGTTGTTACAGTACAAATTGGTAAGTACAACATGCAGGTACAACAAAAGCAAAGATGTAATAAAGACTCGACACGATCTCACCCCAAGAGATATAACAGTGCCATTAAATCCCATTAAAGCAACAGAGTGTTTAAATATTTCATTTGATGAGGCGTACGGTCATACATTAAACCACCGCATACACCCACTATATTTCTTATTTATGGGTGCACACATATGCATTCTTCCTACTGGAATTTATTACGCTTTGTGCTCCGCTGATTTATTTAATGAATACTACTCGCCCCTGCACTCACTCCCACAGCTGTCGGAATTTATTTTTAACCAGGTGGGAATAAGGAAGACTGGAAATGTGGAGACAAAAGGGTGAAACAGAGAAAATCATCCACCATATAGGGTAAGATTCAAAAAAAAAAAATAGCACAATAGCTGAGAGGAGATGCAACACAGCAGCGCCGTCCCAGGAGATAGAAGAAAAAAAGGCCCAAGCCTGGGAAGCAAAGAAAATCACAGCCCCACACCCAGAAAAGCAGCAGACGAGAGGCCAGGATGGGGTCAGGATGAAACTGAAGACGAGAGAAAAAAAAAACAT
>OMPJ01004346.1:5946-16878 GCA_900312935.1 Carapus acus | reverse complement strand
GGAAAAAAAAACAGCACATAGGAGTGAGTGCAAGTGTGATTTTGCTCTCAGCTCGGCAAAGCAGCTCACTGGATGACGTGGGGTTAATTCAATTCAGGCTTATAAGTGCTGCTTGGGGAGAGAATGCGGGACTGGGGCGGGGGAAACTGAGAGGGGGTATATAACAGGTTTCAGCTTGCAACAACTGCACTGGCTTAACACCCCCTACCCTCCTCCTCTCTCACCCCTACCCTCCCTCTCTCCTCATCTCCCGAGCTAACCAGCTAAATTGATTGTGACTCAATGGTTAGTGTCAGTCCAGCTTGGGGGCCTCAGACCTCTGAGGGGTCAACCTGCAGCAAACGAGCAGAGTACAAGCCAGAGATGGACAAACCAGCGACAAGCAAGGGGACTGATTTATTAACAAGCCAAAAAGCGCCGAACTTTTCCCTCTCTCTTGATGATGTAAACAAAATAGCAGCTGCTCCCCCTGGGTGGGGCGCCCTCCAGTCCAGTTTGTCCTCCAAAACAGACAGCTCCTGTTCAAATGCCTCTTTAAATAATGTCACGTCCCCACTACTTTTGGTTCTGTGTAAATAAATCAGTTTTATTACACCAATACACAAAAACTATTTTACAGAGCACCTCCAAAGACAAGCCACACACTGCTGGTAAAATTCTAAAAAAAACAAAGCTGTGATCTCTCTGCTGTGTGCTGATGACTTACAGCAGCTCTGCTACCTCTCTGGCTGCTGTGCGAGCCATCTCCTCCCACTGACAGAAAATAAAACACAGTAATCTGAGGCAGCTTGCTGGGCAGCGAGTGGAACGCAAAGCATAAAGGAAGATATTTACAAAAAGAAATAAAAATGGAAAAAAGACAGAGACGCACTGGCAGGTGCCAGCCTGGGGGAAACAAATACAATTTACAAGTGTCAATCGTCTTGAGCGAACTTAAGAGGCTTTGCACGCCATGCATGCTGTGAGCACACATGCGAGCGCTTGATCAATAACGCAGGGGAACGGGAGTGGTTAACATAGGAAAACCATCCTCCAGACAGACGGCTCCAGTAAAACCTTGCTCGTCTGTGACCCGTTTGTCCTTGTGATCCCACAGTGAACAATTAGGGATTAGGAATGGAATCGGGAATCTTTTATCGTCATTACAGCAATTAACATTGTGTGATGTAATTGAATTAAACTGAAAGAAACCCCAAACATGATGAGTAAAACTAGGCAAGAAAGACCCCTCTCAGCCTGTGTCTGGGAAGACGAGAGGCGTCTGGTTTTTCATCAACCATCCACTCCCTGTTCTTCGCCCGATCTCCCTTTCCTAACTGTAGTATTTCTCTCTTTCTCTCGATGCCCACATGTGGAGAGACGGGCTTGCGGAAGCTTCTTCCAGCAGAAAAATGCGCTCAAAGATCTGCTTGCATTAGACAAGATGTGAAGGCCAAAGATCAAAGAATTTGCCAGCCCCGCTCCATGAAACAGAATCCTGTCTCCACTTTGACGCCACTTTGAATTGAGTTGGAGTCAAACGCTTCATCACCGCTAACCCCAACCTCTGCCCAGAAAAACACTAACGTGTTAGAAATAAATAAAAAACGCGGCAGAATTACACCTAAACTAACCTTCCTTAATTGCGACACATACTGCAGTTTCACAGTTGTGTAATCATGATTCCATAAAAAGCAGTAGGAGGTCAATGGGAGTAGAACTCGGCAGTATTTGGTGATTTCACTCTAATGGCACTCTGGTTTGGGTGGGGTTGGTTCCTGTCTGGATGGGGAATGGGTGATTGCTAACCTCAAACTTTGGCACTCCTCCGGGTTCTTGGTCCAAAAGAAGGAGTGAGGCTAATAGTCCCTGACATGAAGCACATCGTCAGACGGGCCTCGCCTGTGATGGGGCAGATTTCATCACACACACATGCTACTTTTGGCAAAGGGATAACGTTTGGGCTACTGCCGTGGAAACTGGTAAACCCGACTCGGACGCGAGTTCAGGAGGGGAGACAGACACGAGGGGCCGGGGAGTCTTCAGGCATCCACATGTGATTTATTGCAGCAAGAGTGGTAAACGTTCTGTCCAGTTTTTAAAGGTTTCTCAGTCTCTTATACTTCACGTTCGTATGTGCTATAAAATAAATTCAGTGTCAGATCTTGAACCACATCAAATCAAAAATAAATTATGTAAGCCAGTTTCTTACTTTTGAACATTACGATTCAGTGTGACGAAATATTGGAGGTGTTTGAGGAGCTGTGAGAAATAACCTGGATGTAGTGTCCTCGTTTTCTGACAGTATTTGGAGCAATTACATAATTTAGACTCAGTCTCGTCTGTTTTAGTCACGCGCTCTGACGCAATGGTCAGTTAGTGGTGTCGGGTTGTTATTTGTGAGAAAGAAGATCAAAATGGGAGGGCTGGAGAAATTCTCATAGCAATGGTTTAGTTTTTACTTAAATCCAGAAAATGACAGATAGCTGAGGGAAACCACCAATGGCATTTTCAACTGTGGTAAAATTAGACGTAAGACTGAGGTCGTGTTTCTATCTTTCCATGCCTCACAAAACTTCAGAACAACAATATAATACAAGAAAAAACAAAACTGCATTTCGATAATCTCCAGGAAAAAATTAATCTGTACTCAAAACTGATGAATTAAATGTTTGTGACTGAGTCTGAGGGAATGGTCGCCAAGACAATAAAATTAGGGGAAAGCAGGTCAAATTACTCAAACTGTCTCAGGATAGCAAATCCCACTAATATGAACACTCAAGAGCAACAATGAAAAACGTGACAAAATGAAATGAAGGTGCCGTTCTCTGGGCAAACAAATAAGTGTGCAGAAATTTCCATTGGTAAAAAGGTTACTCAGAACAGAAGCGACTCCTTGCACTGGCACTTTGGCATGCCCTTCTAAAGCCTGTTGTATTATATTCAACAGAGGAAACCATATGAAAGGCTTAAAATGTGTGTGTGCGGGTTGGAGAAGCACAGGAATGCTACTGAACAATCCAGACTGGTTTATCTTATTGGTCTGGGGTGAACACACACACACACTACCTACAGCAGCACAGCAAAAAAAACCTGATCCCACACCAGCAGGCCTGCTCCAGTACTATATGGGTGGGATTGCTGGGGTGTGAAACAGGAAAGCAGCAAAGCAGAGAAGTGGGGGAAAAGAAGTCATTCCCATTTCCTGGCTTTGCACTCCTTTAGAAATAAAAAAAACATCACCCAAAATATTTTGATAACACGGCAGCCGGTGGTCAGCGGGTGGAATAATTTTGGAAAAGAAACGTTTGTTGCTGTGCAGAGGTTGACACACACTGGCTGCTTTTCACCCCTGAGGCTTTGTGTAAAGGCATGGAGGGGGGGAGACAATCACCACGGCGCTATGTTGTTAAACCGGTTTGATGTTTTGCTGAATTCCTCCAGCCATTCACACTGACATTGAAATAACAGCGTAAATCCTAACACCTGTGACATGAGACAATTACCTCCTGCAGACATTATACGTTAATTTCCCCTACGGTGTCTCCATAAATTTAATTCTTAAGTGTGTTCTAGTAGTACCACTTTCGAGGGACGATTGACAATACAATGTTTTGAGCTCTTGGTTTGTCTCAGCCGTGTAATCGGCAAAACAAAATAAAAACAAACCACTCTCGTCGACCGGTTTAGCAGCTATACACCCACCCCTCTCACGCCACCGAAACCACCGAGAGACTTAAGAAATTCATCGACTAGCAAGCGAATGTGCCAAAAAAATCAGTTTTATTTTGTTTACGGCGAAGTCCGAAAACACACACGCTCGGGGGGCTGTGGCGCTCTCTAGTGTCCCCGGCTCACTACCATTAACCCCGGTCGAACCTTTCGCTTGCACCGGCTCGTGGTAATGATATTGTCAACAATTAACACAAATGCCGTAGAATAAATGTTAGCCGCTGGTGACAAACGCCACGAAAGCGTCACTCAAAAATACGAAACCCAGACGTAATACGGTCTGGGCGCCGTCGCCACTGTCGACAAAGGCGACGTAGATTTTGGCAAAGCAAAACCACGGAGGACTGCAGCAACAGCGAGCGGGGAACAACAACACACGCAGGGACGCCGGGGCATAACACACACGCCGCCGCTAATATTCAGACGAAAAAGTTGTCGTGATGAAATAAAAATAAAAAAATCTGCGTGTAACTACGCTCCTCCCTCCCCGATCTCCTCCTCGCTGGCCATTGTTTGGGCAACAAGCAGGGACATTCCTCCGTGCTGCGTTCGAGGCTCGGCCGCTAGGAAATAAATGCGAATCATAACTAAGGGAGCTGGAAAAACAATTCAAGTTGTGGCGTCTGTATGCGATCCATGTGCTGAAAAATGTGCCTGGGGCTTTAATTGGCTGTGGGTGGAAGTAAAAAAGAAATGCAGCAGACTCTGCGGTAACAAGAGTTGTCGGAGTTGAGCCAGTCTCAGCTAGCCTGAGATGTGGCTAACTCAAGCTAAATTGCAGAGGAACATGTGCAATAAGGCCCCAAAATTGTTGGAGATACGTGGATGTCGGTTAAGGATATATAGATCTCGCATTTCAGACGTGAATAACTTTTCACGCTTAACAAAGTGATCATATGCAATGGTAAATGTTTGTGTCGATCGGCGAAACAAAAGTTTTGATTTTGTTTTCTCGAAGTCCAGCAGTGAACCCAACTCCGTAGCCACTCTAACGTCGACAGGAAACTCAGAGACCAGCACAAAATTGGCATGAAACACTCCTGATGCTTTCTGAAAAATACACGAATATCTCCGCCGTTCCTCCGCGGAAGTTGGCCGTCCTCAGTGGGCTGGCACGGTCGTGGATTTCGGGGGGTGTTGGGGGCGAGAGAGCGAGAGCCCCTGTATGCTGCAGGCGGGGACACCCAGCGGAGCGCCGCCGCCGTCACCGGACTGCGCCGCGGTCACGCTTCGCCCCTTCGTTCCCTCCGTTCCCCGGTTTCCCCCATTCGTCGGCTTACCTTCATCGAGAAGCCTCTCGAGGTGCGTGAAGATGCCGCAGAGATTTGGCAAACTGGTCATGAGTTTCTTCTCGTTTAATAATTGCATCAAATAGTCGGGACTCGGCCTCGGTCGCTCCTTCACTTCGACCTCTCCGACCATCATCTTTGCGGCGAGGACGGACGGACAAAAAACCACCGCTGAACACAGAATCCTTTCAGGAAAAGGAGAAAAAAACGAAAAAGAAAAAAAAAACTTGCGACTCCAATCCCTGGGTTCCCTCCTCCTGGCGGTCGAAACACTGTGCGAACGCCCTGGGTTAGTGGTCTGGCTTTATCTTGTTGTTGTATCTTTTTTTTCTTTTTTTGAGTGAAGAGGGTGAAAAAGAAACCGTTATCTCCCTTCGAGAGAGCCGCCCCTCGTACTCTCTCCGACGCTGTGTGAGCTCGGGGACGTTCGCTGCCACCACTGTAGGCGCGGAGACTGAACCGCCCTCCTCCTGCGCTCCCATTTGCCAGTAGCTTTGTGGCTACGGCCAGCTAAACACCAATCAACGCCAGGATCTAGCGCGGAAAGGGCGTGGTCTCATGGTGAATGATAGGTGTCTGACCAATCAGGCGCGGAGCTCAGGCCATCGCACAGATATCCACAAATAACAGACAACCGTCCCATTAAGTGATATCAGATTGATATGACTGTTTTTAAGATGAAATCCATTTGGATTTATTTAAGCAATAGTTTTCCTGCTTTTAATGTAGTTATACTTGATTGAGTCTCCTATTTCCCTGCGCGATTTGTCAGTCATTCCTGTTTAATTCGGCTAAATCAGTTCAGGAGTATGATGGTTTATACCACATCCGTAATAGAGACGCTGTGAAACAGATTTGAATCAGTGATGCACATTCTTGTTATTATTTTTAAACATAAGAGTAAGCATTGTTCAGTAAAATGTGCATCAAAAGTGAAAATGCTGAGTCCTGACTCACTGTTGGGTGGACAAGAAGCAAAAATCCATGATGTTTACAAAACGCCCTGAAACCCATTTATCTCTTAGTTCCCAAAATAAGGCAAGCAGACATTTTGATAGCAGGGTAAATGTCACGTTTTAGCCTTTTCAAGACTAAAATACCAAAAACTGTTTTAATAACTGCTTATTAACTGCTTATGAACTACACTTCATGTCACTCAGTTATGGTTAACGTCATGGAAATCCAACATTTACGACTTACAATGCTGCCCTCCCAGTGATAAATGTTAATTCTCTTGACTTTACGGACATGATTAAGGACTGGTAACCCATGCATCCCTATCCCAGATCATTCACATTGTGCGGTTTTGACAAGATGGTTACACACTCCTATTGTTACTCAAGAGGTGTACCTGTGGTGATCTGTCATGGGACTAATTGATCAATGCTCCAGTAATCAATAAAGCCTTTTCATTGTCTCGTCCTTGGAAGGACCTTTCTACATATCCTCCAAAGATTAACGTCCCTGATCAATGGAGCACTCACTCACACACATACACACACACATACACTCACCTAAGCACACTCAGCAGCTACCTCCAGGTCCTAACATTCAGTTTGGTGTAAAAATAAACCGCAACTGGCTTCTTTTAATTTTGGCAGCTGTTGGCTGAGGGGGGCCCCCGCTAAATCTGAGCTATGACCTTGGCCCCAGTCAATTTGTCCGCTTTCCGCTCACCCACTCGCATCTTTGTAAAACCAGTCCACACATTGGGTGTATGAATACTCAAACAGCTGCACTATGACCTTCTGCCTTCACTTTGTCTCCACTGTGTTGGTGTGGGTAGAGCAACATGAAGACAGATGGAGACTTAGGACGAGCATAGCCACAATATTGATGAAACAAAAGCATAGAGATGTGATGATGTTTTGGGACAAATGGCGTGGCGCCAGGCACATACATCCTAATCGCACTTCTCCTCAGCACACATAGATACACACACACAGGCCTGAATAACAGCTGGTGACTGGAATCTCCACATTCCCCCCTGTGAAAATACAGTTTCCTTAACAACAGTGGTGACCTTGCTGCCCTTCTAATGAACAGTTTGTATGAAACATTACAATTATCAAGCTCGTTTCAACCTCCAACACAATGTTCAGCAAAGCCAGACTTAAGTTGTTGAATAGCCATTATTTTCACCTCTCGAACCAAGGACACATTTATGTCCTTATTCTACACATAAACAAGTAACTCGCACTAAAAACCGAGAGAGCAAGTCAGTTCTGATCCATGACAATTGGGGGGAACATCTTAATCGACATTAAGTTGACATATGCAGTTGCATTGCAGCAAAATATAACAGCACATACAATGCAACTGTTGACAATATAAACGCGCGCACACGCACACACATGCACATGGGCGCGCGCATGCGCACAAACACACACATCATTCCACCATTCAAAAGTCAAGATGATAACACCTGGTTTGAATTCACGAAACGATAGATTTGGGGTGGATAACTGGACACAGATAGGCAGTGGAAATGGGAAATCGCCATTCACCCACCTCCCACCTCCTCCTGCGCGCGAGCGCTGGAGATAGCTAAATTGTTCCCATCCTTGGCTTTAAATGTGTCTTTTTCAAACCTCATTCTTTGCCCGCTCTGCGACGGAAAAAGTCACAGACATCTGGCATCAAAAGGAATGTGGCATTTATTCCGTTCCTTGAAAATGGCTTTAGTTCTTATCTCGATTGCTGCACATGGTAATTTGCACCTTGCCTTGTGCCGATTCTCCTGAGCTGGATCACATGTTGCCTTAGTATGTGTGTGTGTGTGTGTGTGTGTGTGTGTGTGTGTATGTGTGTATGACGGTAAACAGGAGTGATATGAATCCCTTCTGTTGCTCCTCCAGCTCTTGTGTTTTCGTCATTTTTAATAACACGCTTTCCATTCAACAATTAATCCAATTAACAGGGATCAAGATAATTAATCAACATGTGCCGAGCAGTCTTTTGAAGAGGGGCTGTTAGCTAATTCACAAAAGCATGAGGGAGCTCCCTGCTTCCCTCACACAGGGAGAGAGAGAGAGAGAGAAAGACTGAGGAGGCAGGAGAGAGGAAGAGAAAGAGAAAAACAGAGACAGCCCTGGGCCTCAGGCCGAAACTGTTGGCTGAGACAACTCGGCCTCCAGAGTTGCTTCAGGAGCCACGGCAAACCCAGTCAGTGACAGAGGACACAGGCACACACACACACGCACGCACACACACGCACACACACACACGCCACATTGAGAGGGCTGGTACATAAAAACACTCACATTCTATGCATTCAAACAAGCAAATCTTCCCCTTTTCTTATGACACACTCGTTTGGAGCCTGTACGAGTGTGTGTGTGTGTGCTTGTGTGTCTGTGCGTGTGTTTGGGTGGGTGTGGCAGGGGGTTTTGGAAGAAAGTAGGTCATTTACATTTTGAGGAAGGCAAAGGCACAGCACAACTGAAATAAATGTTCCCTGAGCAACTACAGCATATACGTAGCACACACTCGCACGTGCACACACACACTGAAATACATAATGAAGCTATTATTCATTTGAACTCATGTCACCAACATGATGTGTGACAAATCCTCGCACCCCTCTCCGTGTTGGAGTGTGGGAAGTCCTGGTTTATCGCACTGTTATGTGTGTGTATGTGTGTGTGTGTGTAGGTGTGTGTACCCATGTGGTGGAGTGTCTGCTCATTTGTAATTGTCAGCTGATGAGACTTATTTGGGTGTTTTTCTGGGAAGATGTGCCCAAAGCTGGTGGGATATGTCGGGAGAGAGGGGAAGGAGAGGGCAGCCATTTTGCACAGTTCCTCCTGCTGTTTTTTAGATTCTGTCTGTAATCCAGGTGGCAGGCAGGTGTGAGGTGAAACAGGCTGGGAGCTCCCTGCCCCTCACACTGGCCCTGCAAACCAACACAAGATACATACACCAGCTCGGACCACAGCCACTCCACTTGGTTACATTGTGTCCAACTCAGCCTGAAACACAGGCATGATACTTGGTCTCCATTTGAGGCCACAGTGAATGATTGTCCAAATGTTACTTTGCATGTAAACCTACATTTCATTTCAAAAGGAAACACATGTAAAATCAAATCAAAGTGGTAATAATTATATTTGTTCACTGATTTGCACAAGTAAGTCATCTTAAAACATAAACCATTGACTGCTGCCAATCAAATGGTGACCACGCCACTCTGTTTTTGTTCATACGGTATGTTTATAAATGTGATTGTGAAGAAGTCAGTGCCTCATCAGCCATGAACCTCACCACCAGTCACTGGTACTTATGTCTATGTCTGTCTGTCTGTCTGTCTGTCTGTCTGTCTGTCTGTCTGTCTGTCTGTCTCCTATCTCAAAAAAATTGTATGTTCAGTTGTTCGGATGTCAAGGTGCGACTGTTCAATATAAAGATTGATCACCTTTTTGAGGTAAACTTGATCAACTCCCTTGATATATCAGGGTTTTTCCGTTAGTTTTATGTATGAGTAAATAAAATATCAAAATGAAAGTTGCAACGGTGACATCTTTGTACTTTTCAAACTGTTACAATTTACATTTCCATAGCGATTGCTTGCCGCATCTTAGCACTGCCACTATCATTACCTTGCTACCTTCAATCAGCCTGTAGGAATTGGATAATCTTGTCAAAAATACTGAGCAGCTGGAGCACCAACAAAGGACCGTCATCACTTGCGAACATGAAAGCAAACTTACAAGGCAACGCCATGGGCTGTGCTGCTCGGCGTAGGTTGAAAAGATTCGTTCTTAAAGATGACTGTGAACAAACTTTTAATTTTTATCATTCTAATGTTGGATGGATGATCAGAACGTGAATGTTTGTGAGTGGCGGCGCATATACCTTTTCCTCAGCAGAGCCACACATCATGGAAACCCGACAGACAGACAGACAGACAGACAGACAGACAGACAGTGGCTGTGACAGACAGAGGAGTGAGGGGCCATAGTCATGGCTTGGTGCTCTGAAGCTCCAGCGTGATCATCCTGCTGCTTTTGTTCCTCCTGGACAGTCGCTGCTCTCCATTTTGGGGAAAGGTCACTTTGGGCGCTGCAGGGAGTTGAGAGGAAGACCTCCCTGCCCGGCCCGCTGTCTTCCCGTTTACGGAGCGAGCGGGAAGAAGAAGGGAGGAGGACAGCTGGGGTCACGTGTGACGGACGGCTGTGAACGAAAACATCACCCCCGGCTCCAGCACCCCGAACCTGCTCCTCATCAATCACCAGAGGGAGGCACGGACGGGAGGACAACACATGCGAGACAAACGTTTGCCGCTTACAGTGCCAGACACTTCATCGGGCAGGGGGTGAGACAAAATGGCAAACTGACTTCCACTTTCTCCTCCCCCTCTCTCTTCTGTTTCTGTCCTCTGTCCCTCATAGGGAGACACAGAAGTGTCAATACAGCTTAGGCGACTCCAGCCGATGCTACATCTGTCCCCTGCGATTGTTAACAGTCTGCATCCGTCCGTGCTGCTGCTGAAGGAGCCCGTATTTGTTTACTCGCTGTTTGTGTGGCCGTCGCCTCGCCGTACGCAGAGAGAGGAGTGTGTGAGGGCGATAAGGCCCCTCGGAGAGGGAGAGCACCAGGGGGACACAAAGAGGAAGAATCCACATTGATCACGACATCTTTTTACAGAGGAATTGATCCTCCGGTTCACACTCACGCACGCGCGCGCACTCACACATACACACGAGGCAGATTCACCCTGGCACACTGTGAGTCACAGATAAAGACACGGATCCAAACACACCCAGGTGAAAGGAAGTCGGGGACACACAGGTTGGAGACATGCTAGATTTTATTAGTGTCTACAGCTGAGGGACATACACACACACACACACACACACAGGTATATTTGGGACCAGGTGTACAGTGACGACAGAAAAGATTACACAGAAATCATTGCAAAAATCACAGTCAT
>OMPJ01004331.1:2159-15831 GCA_900312935.1 Carapus acus | reverse complement strand
CGCTGTGGATATTTTTTTTTTTTTTTTTTTTTTTGCGTGCGCTCACTGAAGGCACGCTAACTCGACTCCACCACCAGCTGCCTCGCACATCGAGCAGATGTGTAATATCTCTCATACGACCCCTCCTGGCACAACACGGCATAATTTGCTCTCCTCCCATCCTGAGAGACTCCGTAATATCTCCGTTTGCAGAGCATAAAATCTAACTGGAAGTAACAGTTTCTATTTTTGCTGTGACATATTTTGACAGGAGACAGAACGCCATGATCCCGCAGGGGCGTGAGCACCATCTATCTATGAGGTGTTTTTTTTTCCCCTTCTTTGGTCTGTGTTTTTCTGATAGTCACAGCTATCGTGACATTAACTGTGACAAATATTGAGTCATTTAGATCATTGCACACAGGATTAATTGGAGCAGGCCTCTAAATGGCTCACCAGTTCCCCCTAGTGGACAATATATTAGCAGACCTGGCTGCACCATCGCCAACACCATTATTTCCTCTGAGATGTTTGACAATTTACCTCTAAACAAGATCAATCAAATTTCTTGTTCACTGAACCAAATGGCTCTGGATTTCATGAGGTGGATTTAAAAGAACCTTTCCATTTAGGTCCCTTCAACTGTAATCAAAACTCCACGCGTAAATTCGCCCAAACGGCTCCCGCAAACAAGTTCCGAGTTGTAATGTTCAATTCTTGTCCACCACGAAAGAAAAGAAGGTCCCCATGGACAGCAAAACAGAGTTAAAAAGACAAGTGGTTCACAGTGTTGATAATGTTATTCAGTCTGCTGGGAATTCAGAAAACAAAGTTACCCACAACAACAACACGATAAAACCGACGGGGCCAAATCTAATCAAACTCTGACAAAGGACCAAGCTACAACACTGATTCACCGTCATGCTTTATTCTTGATTTCTTATAAAAGAATCCAATAAAAGGCTCTTCCAAGATTTTCACACGCTGCTGTCGTGCTTGGTGTCTCGCTGCGTGCCCCCTGTCCCCTCCGTTCCCGCCCCGGCGACACGCTGTACACCTCTGCCTCTTCTTCTTAAACATCTTCTATTAGCTTGTGACTGCAAACCAAAATCTCATTGATTGTCAACACAAAATCTATCTTAGCACCAGTACAATAAAACTGTACTTTTGCTGTTTTGAAATACTGTTTTGAGTGAGGGAGAAAAATCTCTGAATATATGGATCCTAATGTTCATTTCAAAATGAAGCACCAACCATACAAAGCAAGTTTCATAGATAGTTTTGTCCGATACACAAGAGGTCAAATATATTAATGACTATTAAATTAAGCACAACAAACAGTGTAACTAACACACTGCAACACAAAACACTCTGGGGTGGGAAGGGGGGTTTGGGGCAAGGGAAAGGAATGAGGATGTAGGGACAGTCATGGCTGCAGTGGAGGGCGTGTTTCTCTGGACTCCAGAGATGGTTTTACTTCTTCCTCTTACAGAGAGATCCACAGGATTCTGCATCAGTTCTTGAGGAGTAAAAAAAAAAAGAACGACCTGGGCTAAGGAGAATGCTGCAGTCTGTCTACATCTGTAAACAACATCTCAAAGTTTTTAAGGTCCAAAACACATAGTTCCAAAGTCCGAGACAGCTGCAGGCACCGTTTCCCCTCGCACCTTTGAGGGGGGTTTGTGTGAAATGAGTACAGAAACTAACATGATTGGCAGGAGCGTCCGCCCGCTAACGCTCTGCGGTGTGTGACGAGACGAAACGTCAGAACCGGAGGAAAGTGAGGGAAATTAGAAGCTGGGTGATTCTTATGTGCCATGATCTCTTCATCCGCAGGTCCTCCGGTTTCCCAGGCTTGTGACTAGTTGCGGGGTGGGAGGGAAGAAGGGGGGGAAGCCGTCCGGGGTCAGAGGCCTCCTCTGATTCCCTTAGAGGGGCCTTGCGCATCTTTACAGAGACTTACAAGAGTTCACCAAGATAAAAGCCTTGGATTATCTCCCGTCGAAAAAAATATCTCTTTCCCTCGGGGACGAAAAAGGAAGAAAAAAAACAAACAAACGAACGATTCAAAACAAAAAATCTCCTTAGCGATCTATCCCTTGCCACAAGAATACATTTATATAACCAAATGTGTTAACCCTGATGGCAAGATATACATATACGCTAACATGTACATTACATTTCCGGTACAAAAACAAAAAGGTCTGCTCAAGAGTTCTCAGGTAATCAAACATACCGACAGATAGTAACCTGAAAGCTGCGTTACAGCACTGACTGCTCCGGCGCGCTGGTCCTTGAGGTGGGAACACTTAAAACACCTAGTTGCTGAGGTCAAAGGTGGAGGGTCATCATCAGTGCCATGGTTGGATTTAAGACTCTTTAAAACCCATAACCCATGTTACGTCGGACGGAGTTTCTTTATAAGCTGCTGCTTGCAGGGAGGGTTTTTGTCGACACAATGCTGGGAGAGAAAACGACAGTTTGGGCGTCCTCGCGCGAAAGGCTGACGAAATGTGAGGGAGGCTATCGGCTGTGCGACCTCTCTGTGATCATCAATGTTTCGCCTGCCTCCTTCCCCTCCTGTGCATCCTCCTCCTCTTCGTCGTCCTCTTTCAGGACGTGAATGGACGAGCCCAGTAGTCTCTGAAGCTCCGGCACGCAGCGCACCAGCTCCACCGCCCCCTCGTCGTCGCCCTCCTCCTCCTGTTTGTCGTCGCTGTCCGTCCTGTCGTCGTCGTTCCCCTCCTCGTCCTCCCCGCTCTTCCTCTTCTTCCCTTTTTGGGGCGAGGCCGGGGACGGGCTCACTTGGCTGATGGCGACTTGCCGCCAGAGCTCGGCGCGTGCCAAGCTCACCATCTCCATGTGCGGGTAGCGCGCGCGGAATATTCGCGCCGACATCTTGAGCCGCTTGAGGACGTCCGCCAGGAGGAACCAGTTGCAGAACCTGTGAGGGTGCAAGATAAGGGACGTTAGACGTGATTCAGGTCGATCTGCATCATCTTTTTTCTCCCGTGTTGGTCGACATGTGCCTGCTTGTGATCAGCTGACCCAATGCCGTGTATAACAACACCACACACTCCTGTTCTTTTAGTGACAAAGCACTGAACAAAACATGTTTAACATGTAGGATCATTAAACAGACTGTAGAGTTTGCAGTATTTCCCACGCAAAGGCTACATCTAACTCTTGTCACCTAACCTATATTCTGTGTATGAAATGCTGTGTGTGCAGGGACTAAGATTGTAGGTCCATGTTGCTGCTGGAAGGAGCAGCAGCTGAGGCAGACTGTCATCCATAACCGCATTATCCTCTGCTGTGTGTGAGCCGGTGTGGGTGCGTGTGTGTGTGTGCGTGCTTCAGCGTGTAATGACAGTCGTCAGCCATGTCTCGTCTTGGCTTACTCACCCCTGCGTTAATGACACCTGAACGTGATAGCAGGGTAAAAGGGGCTCGGACGAGAACTCGAACAGGAGGCAGTCCTTGTCGGAGTCCTGCTCGGCCCTCTTCGTCTCCTGCTCCTCCTCATCCCGATTCTGCTCTGACAGCAAGAAGTCCCAGCACGGCTCCTGGTCAGTCTCTGTGAAGAGAGAGGTTCACTGAGGTGTGTGGAGGATAACCAAAAAAGCAAAAAAAAAAAATTGGCTGGGTAGCAGAATTGTAAATGAGTCGCAACAGACTACACAGTTGGGGTTTGTGCGCCCTCTAGTGGCCATACTATTCACACCCAGCAGAAATTTGAGCGGGAGCACTAAGGACTGCGCGGATGGAGTGATCAGTTCAGACACCAAATGATGGCTTTGTGCTTCCTGTGGCGGATTATCTACAGTACTCTGGGCAATGTTCAAGGCTGTACCACTTATTTTCCTCCAGAATGATTCCCAGCATGGCTGCTACCTTTCCTCATAGAGCGCGCCGGGCTGGCTCGTCTTCAGGCTCCCTATTCCTATTCTCTGACTTAAACCGACTCGTGTCCAGCAATCTTGCTGTGACAGTTTAAAAGAGAAACTAGTGTCTATGGCTAAAACCCTGTCCATCCCCCGGTGTCCGAGCACTGAATCCAGCCGGAGCCTGGCGCTCAGCTCGGGGCTCGACTTCCTGCAGAAATCTGGTCAGTGCTCTGAAATGACTCATCTCCCCCCCGCCTACTCGGAGCATCATTCCCTAAATAACGGTCCAAGCTAAAATAGCAATGTAATGATGTAATAGTAATGGCGGCAGACAAGTCAGCCAGCCAGAAATACAGGCAAGTATTGTGAGGTTTCTTACCAAACAGGGAGCTACTGTAAAAATCCCAGGGTACACGGGGATCCTGCTCAGTGCGTCCTTCCAGATCCGTGAAGTATTCTGAGAAAATAAAAGTACAGAGAACTCAGTCAGTGGAACTGGAATGTGATGCCAACTGTGTTTCCAACTATGTTTGGTCTCACAGGACTACGACCATTATCAGTCTATCATGTGCAGCTATGAGTTTGGAGAAATACATCTTGTAAATGTGGTGTACGTTACCTGTGAGGAATGTCTTCATGTTTTGGCTATGGGCCAGTTTGACAGGTGTGTGTCCGGAGTAGGTGGCCAGTGTGGGATCTGCTCCGTGATTGAGCAGGAGCCAAACTATTGGGAGGTTATCGCTGGCCACCGCGTCATGAAGAGGCCTGAGGGGAGAGACGCAGCACACGTTCACTCCTTGTTTGTAAAACACTCGCTAGAATAAGACTGAAACATCTTCACACGAGTCATTTAGATCAGTGACAAATACAGTCGGGTTGGTCCAAACAGATAATGGCTGGCACTCAGAGGAGAGAAAAATAGGTCCTATTTTCCAAACTTAATCTGCAATTTCACAAACATTCGTAAGAGTCCCAAACTATTTATGCGCAAGCAAAATAAGGGGCGGTAAAAAATGAGGAGCGCTTAAAATACGGTTCGCGGCTACAATATAATTTTCTTGTCGCGTCTCTCTGTCATTCGCAGCGCAGCCTTACCGCGTTCCGTCCTGGGCACTGCAGTTGACGTCAGCCCCGTGTTTCAGCAACATCTGTACGATTTGGGTCCAGCCGCGAGAGGAGGCTTCGTGCAGGGCTGTGTAACCGGCGTTATCGCGCCGATTGACCTCCCGGACGTCCTTTTCCAGGCAGTACTGCACCACGTCCTGAGGAGCAGAGCAGAGGGTTTGTGTCTCGTCGAGTCCCCCGACCACGAGGCGGCCATTTGTGAGTCAGAGCCACTTTGGATTCTTGTCGGTGGATGGACGTTACCTGGTAACCCAGGCGGGCAGCGCGTTGCAGCAGCGTCTCGCCGGCGTTTTTGTTGACAATCAGTCGCCGCACCTCGGGTGGGACGGGCTTTTTGGGCGGAGACTCGGATGCGCTGCTCTTTCCTGACGAGCCCTTCTTGCTGGTTGGAGGCGACGGAAAGTCTTTCGGGGAGGCGGGAAGGCTTTCCGTTTTCTTTCTGTCAACACCGTCGTCCTCAGGGGTCAATGAAGCGGCACGCTTGCCCCCACTGTTCCGTTTGGGCTTAACCTGAAACACAAATTGTTTGGTTTGGGGAAGTGAGACACGATGCAGAAAAAGTCGGCGGTCGAGCAGTGCAACTTATCAGGCATCTGCTCTGTAATGGAGGCGCTACGTGACTGTTGACTGAAGATAATTTAGACATAGCTTCTACCTTTGGTCACAAGGGGGCACTGTAAGACAACCGATTCGTGACACCTTGTCCCTTATCATTATAACCTCTGTGCGAATTGAATTAAACAGTCAGATAACCATTACGTGCTTTACCTTTTGCTCATCACCATCGGATAAGTGCTTGCTTTTGAATTTTCGCTTCCCTGAAGGCTTGTCAATGCACTCCGGAGAGGCCTCGCTTTCGTGGTAGCGGACGGACCCGGAGCGAGTGAAGGAGGGTCTTCGCAGGACAGATTCTGGACTGGAGGAACCCGAACAGCGATGTGAATCTGAAACGACAACGTTTTTTTTCAGCGCCAGATAATATAATAATAGTAACTACACAATAAATGAAGGTTTTTCAACCTTCTACTGGGATGAAGGACTCATTCTCAGTATTTCCCACTTTGTATTGAATACTGTCACGCAATGGGCAACCCCCTTGCGAAAACCGTTGAAGTCAATCACTATCAATAAGGTTGGTAAGTGATGGGCGGTGGAATATACACACACCCTCCATCAGCAGCACTACGACTCCAGTGCCAAGATTTGAGTTGGCCAGGGTCCTCAAGTCTTCCCCTGCTGCCCAACTGGCAAAGCCTCCGATTGCTTCTCTTTGCAGGTGGTTAGCTCAAGTAGTTTTGGGAGCAGAAGAAAACAAAATCTCGTGGGTCTAACGCCTGCCTCCAGAAAAAGGCACAGGTTTAGTGTAATCCAGGCATGGGGCTCCCAAGAAGTCCAGCCTCTTAGGAATTAGTTCGACACTAGAGATGTCCGATAATATCGGCCCACCAATATTATCGGCCCGATATTAGCATAAAAAAAGTAATATCGGTATCGGATTTTATTTTTTTGCTTTAAAACCGATAAAATAAAAACCGATAAAAATAAATAATGCTTGCGTTACACCGAAATAGTGCCTGTGCGCTCCTGAAGCGTTTACCGGCGCACATATCGGTATCGGTCGGTATCGGTATCGGTGAATTGAGAGTTGGACAATATCGGCATATCGGATATCGGCAAAAAAGCCAATATCGGACATCCCTATTCGACACCTTACTTTTTTGCTGAAGAGGCTTACTCTGACGAAAGAAGACATTCACGCACAGACTCAAATTAGGGATTCTGGTGCTGACTGGTGTCAAGTGAAAGTTAGAATCCCTGAGCTATGCTGTGATAACCAACACAGTCAACCAGAGTCGAAAGGCAATGCTCTCTGGTTTACAAACTTGGTTTGTAAACATCTCGAAATCTCGAAAGTAATGAAGATTACGAGCTTCAAGGGACCGAGTATGTAATGAAAGACAGCTAAGTGGCTGCAAAGAGTCCTCTTTTGAGGGCATCTGGACTGTCACTTGGGGAGAGGCTGCTGAATGTCAACATTGTGATAGAGGTCAAGCAAACAATGTGAAGGAATAAACGAGAAGAGAGGGTGTGTCTTGGGAAATGGAGCTGGCCAACCAGCGTTAGATTTGGGACCTGGCAATAGATGGCAGAGTCAAAAATCCGACAACAACAACAACAAAAACGTGATGATAGATAATAATTGTTCGTGTCCATTACCCAGATCCACTCGCTTGTTTAAGCAATCATCTAGTATTTATGGTAACATGAAAATCCCACATCTAGTACTTACTCGGATGCTTATGCTAATATTTGGCCATCCTGGCAGGGAGACTGCAGTTATTGGATATTAAAGTATTCTCACTGTTGCAGAGTGCCATCTTTGTTACAATCGCTTTATACAGTTTGGTAGGGAGGATTGTTTCTTCAACAACGTGCTGCATGTTCCACTGATTACTTTCTAATATGACTTCTTTGCCCCTCCAAACACTCATTCTTCATGTACTTCTTTGTCTAGACATTTCACTTCATAATCAACATTTGGATTATTAATTTGCAGTGCCTGTATATCAACACCAAAGCACTTTGAGGAATAACTCTTTCTCCTTAAAGACCACTGCCAGTTCAAATGATCACAAGTCAAATATTTCCCTTTTAAACAGCGTCCAGGATAAATGTCTAGGAAAAACTTCAGGGAAAAAGTATGGAGATCCAGCAATCCGAACCAACGTGTTCGCACAAGTGAGGAGAGGGCAGAATCTGGCAAAACTCATTTCCAACAGAGCTTGTGGCCTACGCTGCCTGTTCCAACAATCCACTTTGAGTTACTCAGAAAAGTTTGGGATCAAGTTTGGAGTGGGCCAGGAATTAAAGAGAGGCGTGGCTCACTTAATAATTCCAAATATATGATACTGTAGTTGTAAATATCATCTATCCTCTGTGCTTGATACAAGTATGAAGAAAACTATTGCTTAAGATCTTGAGAAAACAATCTTCAGCTAAGAATAGCGATCATGTTATGAAACTATACCTTAAATTAAACATTTTGTCTGAAAACATGAGGGCTCAATCTTTCCTGACTGTCCTACATCTGTAAGTGAGAGCCGTATCTTTGATTAAGAGTGGGCTGGAAAGAGTTAAATAAAAACTTGACTGATTCCCTTGAGGGAGGAAGAAAAAAAAGAATACCTGCAGCAGTTTCCCTGTCCTGTCTCTTGGAGTCTGACTCTTCGACGTGCTCTCCGTCCTCCGTCTTGTCTTTCTCTGTGATATATTCCCCGGTCTGGTACTTCCTGCTGCGACAGCGCCGGCGCTTTTTGCGTGCGGGGCCGTCGCTGTCTGCGCTGGCTGCCTTGGCCTTGCCCTGGAGCGCTCGCTCCGGCAAAGGGTTGGAGCGCGGCCTGCCCCTCGGTCGGCGGGCCGGTTGCTGCTGAGTGGCGGCAGCGGCGGGGGAAGGGGGCGAGGGCAGAGGAGGGGGAGTCGTCGGAGGCGGAGGGGAGGGGGTCGCAAAGCCCCAGAGGTCTAATCGTGCCTCGTCGGCTCGCCGCCGCCCTCTCCTCAGTCTGGGGAGGGAGCTCTCCGTGACTTCAGGCTCCTTGTTGGAAACGTTGGGGCTGCAGAGGCCGGTGGGGGTCTTGCCTCGGTGGAGACCGCCTCCTCTGTCGGTACCTGGTCAGACGTGGCAGATCGTTAGCACTCCCGCCAGCCTTGACGAGGCTATACGTGTGAGGTATACACGCGGCGAAACTGCGCAGCCCAGAGGCGGTGGATTTACTACGTCTGCGGCACAAAAACGACCACGGCGTCAACAGTAATCTGTTGTTCACTGTAAAGGACAATCAATCTGAGATGGACGCAGGAAATTTACGAGTTATCCGGGGAAGTTCGAGGGACGGCTGAAGTCAAAGGGTTATAGGAACAGCGAGGAGGTTACCTGCTTTGTTGGGGGTTATCTGCTCAGCTTTGCTTGGACCGATCTTGTCTCTGGGAAGTGGCTCTTTTCTCGGCAGGGAAACTTTCTCGGGGGAAAGACACTCCTCCAGCGCAGGTGCACATTGTTTCATCTGTTGGGGGGACACAGGGGACTGAGTGAACAGGATGCTATTGACCAGTTGGCTCACGTGATGATAGAGAGGACATAATGGGTGTAAGACGAAGACGGTGAAGGATACAGATTGTGAGCTGGCGTAGTATAAAGAAGATGCACAGCTGCCTATTCATCAAGTACACCTGTCCGGTACAAAGCTGAAGAACTAATTCTTTCCCTCACAGAAGCAGACAAATTTCTGTAAGTGACATTGATGACTCTACATGATCATTTTAGAGGTACTTTGGTCTGTAACAGAACCAATTGAGGAACACAACAATCTGAAAATCAATTAAGCCGGCGCTACTCTTTTAAGATTGTGCGAGTGTGCCTAATAAAGCTCCATGTGCATGCACGTCTAATGCATTAAAAGCTATAATTGTGCGCAAAGTTTCATTAATTTCTGATGGTCTACCTGAGAAAATGGAAAAAACAATTTCAGGCATTTTGTGATCTTAATGTGCATATAATTTACCTTCTTGGGACGAGGCGCTTTGATTGGTGGGCTCTCCTTTTCGCGCTTTCTCTTGAGGACCCCCGCGGCCTTCTTTGATGGGTCTGTGACCGACTTGTCCTTAGCCGGCTTCTTGGGGCTTGCTTTCTTTTGTTTGACGGCAGCGGCGGTGGTCGCGGCGGTGGCTTTTGCTTTGGTTGGCGACTCCTCTTTGGTTCCATTTGTTTTCCTCTCAATCTTGTCACCCCCTGCCGCAGAATGGCCCGAAAGAATAGATGCAACCATGCCCTCCAATTTTTCACTGGATGAAGCGTCTGTTGTCCCACTTTGCTTCTTCAATATCTCCCCCCCCTCCAACACCTGGGCGAGCTTGCTCTCCATCCTGTTCCCATTCGTTGATGCATTGGTTCCGAGGCTGTGTGAGTGGGCGGCGGGCTTCGAGGCGCTGTGCTTCTCCTGCGGCCCTGCGTGTTCTCTTTGACTCACGTGTGTCTCCCCGTTGTTGTCGGCGCTCTCAGTGGCACTCGTCTTCTCGGGCCGGCTCATGCTTTGAGCTGAATCCCCTTGTGACAGCATGGCCGACCATTTCTCCACGGACCGGAACGACGGGTATTCAAAGGACGACTGCTTGGAATGGCTTTCTGGGGTCGCTATGAGTGAGTTCAGAGCATCGGCTTTCCTTGACACTACTTGAACGTTGCCCTCGCCTGATAATGAGGTCGTTTCAAGAGCCTTTTGCTTTACAATGGATGCGAGATTCGACAGTGGCGACTTCATTCTCTCCCACTTGCCATCCTCGGTTTTTGACAGGCTGTGGTGGGCATTGTGAAACTTAGAGCCTTCCACAGGCGTGGCACCCTTGGTCTTTGGGGATCCCTGCGCAAGTTTCCGCGGAACAGAGGGGGGCTGGTGTGGAGGTGGGGATGATTGTTGCCAAGCTGGGTTGACAACAGTCGTAGCAAACGAAACTACTGCTTTGCCTGTTCCAGACTTCTGATGAATGTGAGCATTAGTGGAGCTTGACAGGGCAGTCGTTAGGGCTCCTTTAGAGGAGCAGTTCTTCGTGATGGCCGCGCTGGTGTTTTTAGCGTGCTTGACACTCGGAGCATGCTGGTTGCCCTTTATCAAATACGATGGCTTCTTCCCGCCTGAGGCCAAATGTTCTCCTTGGTCGATTATAGAAATGAATTCCTGTTTAGCAAAGCTCTGGAATTCATCTGCAAAAGTCACTTTTCCATCCTTCCCCTGAAGCGTTGACGCTAGAATGGGGCTGGCGACTCCAACGTAAGTTCCCGGTATGGATTTAATGGGGTCCGGAGAGGTTCCTTTGCCCCAGGATGACTTGGAATCTGCAACCTGGTGATGTGGAGGCCGATTTAATTGCTTTTGATGAGATCCATTTCTGTGGGCACTGAGCAAAGGGGGGTATTGTGCCGATGTGCTGTACGTTGCAGTGTGAGCCCGCTTGGAGTTAATGTAATCTCTCTGTTTTTCCTCTGTGTGTTGAGGCTCAGTCATGGTGATGGCAGGATCACTCACCGATTTTAGCCGCTTTGATTTGGAGGACAAATCAAGAGGTACATCCCGCGGCTCAATAGCGCATGCTACCGTGCGGTCCTCTGAGGCAGAGGAGGGTGTCGCGTTTAGACTGCCGGTAGTTGGGTTTTCTACGCTCTTGCCTTTCTCGACGTGGTTCAGCAGTCTGCCCTGAGTAGTGATACTGGCCAGCGCAGGGCCACAGCAGATTGCGGCGGTGGGAGACAAAGTGAAGCGCGTGGGAGTTGCGGAACCTATTGATGGGTGCTGTAATGGAAGGGCTACGGCTGGTGAGGAGACGACAGATGCTAAGGATTTATGTTCAGCTACCTGTTTGGTGCCCTTGCCCAATGACACGTTTGCCTTGAGTTTTGATATCGACGTGCCTTTCTTCTCCGGAGCGGGAGTCCGGCCCACGCAGAACGGATACGAGTATGTCCGCATGTGAGGCGTCCCGGTAGCGCCAGAACTTTGAGGCTTGATTTCTTTGTGAAACTGACTCGCTGTGGTTTCTCTTAATGCGGTTAGTTGACCCAATGCTGGTGGAAGAGTGATTTTACAAAGGGGTGATGAGAAGTTGGTGGCTTGGAGAAAGGCAACAGGCTGGGCTGGTTTGAACATGGCGGAGCACTGGAACCCGGCAGTGACGCTTTGCACCGATTGTGTCTGCACGTGAGGCTTCTTGCTGCCTGTCACATTGCTGTGACAGGGATTGAGTGAGTCCTCTCGATTGGCCTTTAAGCCACTTGACCACTGAGGAGTGGGGAAAACTCCAGCGCCGTCAGACTTGAGCTTGGAGACCTCTGCCCATTTGTCCGCTCTCTTCTCAGAACCAGTGAGAGCGGAGCCTGACATTGGCGCATTGTTGGGCTGTTGGGGTGAGGAAAACTCAGGTGTGTGGTTGTAATTGCTGTTGTCTACGCAGACTTTCGCTGTCTTGCTGTCATTAGTCGGGATGTTCTTATTCTGCTGACTGAGAATAACATCTCCTCGAAGCTCAGGGGGTAGCGTCTGGGGAGGATTTCCCACCATACTAGAAGACGCTTTATTTGGAGCACTGATCTCTCTGCTCACCGTGCCTCCATCCCCGACATTCATTAGCGTAGGATCCACCTGAGTAATAAGAGAAGTTCATGAGGCCAGTGTTAATTAGCGGAGAAATTAGATAAGAGAAAATGATGCCCTGATCTGCAAGTCTACCTGTGATAATAATAAGAAGACAAATGAGAAAGGAATATTACCTGCATAGGTGTTTCTTTAACACAACATGCCTCAGGAGGTAGCAGAGTCAGTCAGGTGAGTTTGTATTTGAAATACAGTGATCTGCGGTTAAAAATACAATGGGAAAAAAAAAGAGTATAATGTCATGAGCCAAAAATACACAACCACTGGCAATACCGTTCACAAAGCAAACACAACTTCCTTTGAAATAAGACTGGCGACTTAACATGCTGCACCTTGAGCAGCAAAGCACCTCTCTGGGACTTAAAGTGAAGGACCGAGAACAGAGGAGCATCCATCTTCCTCTGTGTTCCTCACAAGCAGGATGCATTGGTCATTTGAGTCGACAGCACTGGCGAACTTTCTCCACTTGGAGGGAAATTAGCCCCGGGATGAGACAACTCTCATTAGAAGCCCTTAACTGTTGCTGTTAACATTTTTCACTGTCATTTATGTTTGTGTGCGATTAACAGGCAACAAGCAGCAATGCAAGACCAAAGCAAGTGAGCCCAAGTTTAGCTCCAGGCTCAGGCACCTCACATTTTTAATACAATGGACCATCATCAATTACTATTTTTACTGAGGAGATACGGGATCTGTACAGGGGGGTACAGGATCTCATCAGGGCTCATCAAGCCCCTCACTTCACACGATAACCCCGCCGCCCCACCTCAACAGCCCTGACCGACACACGCCTGCAAGAAAATGAGCACTTTCCATCACGACTACAATCGCCATCACACAAAGAAACGATCAGTTAGGACAAGGCAGGAGGAAAAACACAAAAAACCTCACGCCACCTTCTAGACGAGGCACTCGCAACGAGCCGCACGACTGTAGATGTGTTTAGTGGGGGGTGGGGGGTCCTGGCGAGCGGCTATGGGAGAGGTGAGCGCGGACGATCGCCGATTCCAAGTAAAATTAGACCAAGTACATGAAGAGGACTCGGCCAAAATCTACGAATAATCTCGGAAGGGTGACGACCACGGCGCAAACAACGACAAGTGACGGCAGGACACAACAATCTCCGCCGGAATCTGCGAGCACGGGGCTGAAAGGGAGACGGCGATTGCAGATATCGCTCCGTGCTCCGGGAGAAGAAGCGAGATGGGGAGGGATGGGGGGCTGCATTCATTACCGTATAACATCATGTTGCTTACAGCTAGTTTGCCTTTGTGCTGCGGATACGTGGTCTGCTCCGTTTTCAACATTTGGATCGGCTCCGCGCCGGTGTGTTAATAGTCAGACACAGCTTGGGCTCGCGAACAGAGGTACGGAGAGAGGCGAGGGAGAGAAAGGGACAGCACAGCTCCGACAAAACAAAGTCAAGCGTGCCATCACCATCTCCCAAGAAGCCGAAACGATTGTGTTTGCTCGGACTTCCAA
>OMPJ01004299.1:7469-19387 GCA_900312935.1 Carapus acus | reverse complement strand
TCTCCTGCTGTTGCCGCCCGACTCCACAAGTAATGTCGCGATTCGCCTGTTTACTCTGGCAGCGTGGAAATGTCTGCACACACCCGCAGACTGAGCCCAGAGACGACGTGGCCTGGACAATCTCAGGTTAAAATTTGTCGCTTTTCGGGGCCAAAAATAAACGATCGCGGTCTGTCGGCTACATTTGCCGCAACAATAATGGCGGTAAAAAAATGAAAATGAATGATAATCGCACTGTTCTCAACCAGGTTGAGAACCAACGCGCCTGTACAAGGCCAACAAATCAATAGAAAAGTAGTAAAACATAGAATGTCTACTTACTGAAGTGCATGAAGAATTAAGTGGGCTGGTAAAAAAACAATTTCAGCAGCCTGCTGCTATTACCTGACAATAAAACCCACAATCAAAAGTAAATACAGGCGCTACTAGGGGAGTACTCAAGTGCCTGTTTACTGCGTGTAAGCACTTGGGCGGTGAAGATGACAAGGAATCAGTTGTGAGCACAAAAGATACAGTATGTATCAAGTTTGAGCACAAAATATCAAAAAATCTGCAATTTCTGCAGTCAAACTTTTATTTTGGAGGGTCCCATATAGTTGCATGCTTTCTGCTACAGCATCTCCACCAACACAGCGCAGACTTCGCTAACACACAACACGCTTACACACACGCGTGCACACACATACGCACACTCGGTACGGACGTGAAATGAACCACAAACTTTATGGAGCACAATGAGCTGTGATATAAAACAGCACGAGCCCAATTACTGCTCGATGAAGAGATCCATAAACATAAACAACAAACACGCTCCGTCATGAGCTCGCTCGTGTTTGCTCGCGCTCCGCCAGATTCATTTCACACACACAGGCCGGCAACGACGACGAGGACGCGGGCGCTAGCCGACAATCTATAACGTCTATAATGCGGCGGGGGCGCGTGTTCAACCCCGCTCTCTCTCTCTCTCTCTCTCTTTTTCTCTCTCGCTCTCTCGATAATTTCTCCTGCAGCTTCTGATGAATGCGCCGCACGGGCCGACTGGCGTGATCGATATCGCGCGCGACAGCAGCGAGGCGATAAGAGCCTTCGTTGAGCATTCCCAACGTCAACAAGCCGCAACACCAGCGCCACTTAGTAATGAGGATGCAAAATGCAGAGAAGCGATTTTCCCTCTGGGATGCAGAAAGCATCTCAAACAAAAACCGTGAAAAATTATCAAACGTTTAGTCCGTCTGAGTTAAACCGGCTGCTGATGGTGATGGCGATGGCGGCGGCCATTAGCACGTGGTGGTGGAGTGCGTCGTGAGGGTGCAGCGGGACGAGTCGCGATGTTTGCGGCCTTGCGGAGAAGCCAAAACGATTTAGACAAAGAAAAAGCAAACGGCTTGGCGAGAGACTCGCGTAATTAGGCTCCATTATCGCAGAGAGCCAACACAGCTGCTCGACCACGAACCCAACCACAGCGTGCCAGAGCCAATCCCAGGTAGAATCCGCCGCTCGGGTCCCATCGCTCCGTCGGGGGAGCGGGAGAAGCGCCGCAAATTAGCCATCACGGCTCCATTTCTGGAGATGGTAGCCAAGCACTAACGAGCGCGAGAGCCAGCGCGCACAACACTCGCACACTCAACACAACGAGCTGCCAATCTCTGGAGAGCGTCCTCTCATTTTCGCCATCGTGCCGAAACGTAGATTTATTATCAAAACGGTGATGAAAAAGGCGCTAAGAGGAAAATGGCACACAACAGGAGCCTTGTCGGGTTGAGGGACGGCAGAAGCACAACACGCTGCGTTTCAGCGTAATAGGAAATCAGGAGACTGCTGACCACAGTTGTGATGTTAGCGACTCCTTTTCTGCGTTTGTGATGCCAAAGCGTTTCAGCTCCAGCGCCGCCATCCCGGAAATTCTCTCACAGCAGTGAATGAGCGCGGGCCTATGATCAGCCTGCCGTGGCTCATTTTTCCAATTAGCACCTGAAGGCAGCATTTGCATCCTCGGTAAGTCAATTTATTTACTGCCCGCTGTGATCCAATATCTCTCCCAGCCGTATTTATACATTCTGCGCATGGAAGAGCGCGGAACAATGCACACATACACACACGGACACACACACACACACGGACACACACACACGCATCCAGATGCAAATCGATGTTGGCCGGGCTGAGCTGTGGCCCCATCGAGCTCCGCTCGTCTCGCGAGAACTGAGGCGCGCCGCTCATCGAGCGGCGAACGATCCGAGCGCAGAGGCAGAAATCACGCCGCGACACATCTGCCCGTCCTTCATCTGCGAGCG
Source organism: Carapus acus (assembly GCA_900312935.1). Classification (NCBI taxonomy): domain Eukaryota; kingdom Metazoa; phylum Chordata; class Actinopteri; order Ophidiiformes; family Carapidae; genus Carapus; species Carapus acus. The sequence continues at coordinate 17,093 of OMPJ01004299.1, read as the reverse complement.
TTTGGGGAGGAGCAGAGGTAATCACAGATTCAGGACGGGTACGGGCTGCGGACCGGCGCTGAAATCCTTGCCTAACCTTCCCGATCGCGCCTGTGTGATCTGTAATTACAATAATGATTGGGCTAATTAGCCGGACCTTACGGGCTGCTGTAATAAAAAGCCGATTAGGACGGACCACGGAAGCAGAAGGTCAAAAGAAGGCGCCGGTGGGGGAGGACCTGTGATGGCGGCCATTGAACAGCCTGGGGCTCCGCCTACCAAAGCACTTCAGACTAGAGAGAAAGACACAACAACAACAACAAAAACAAAAAACAAAAAAAAACTCGACTGCAGCATCTGGCCGGACCGCCATGCCTCTGTCTCCTCGGCGAATCAAACAATCCCATCGAGTGTTTACACAAGACGAGACCTCTCCCAGCTCCTCGAGGAGCCTGAGTGGCTCGCCGGGGCGGACAAACAAGTCCTCCATCGCCATATCGACAGCGTAATGGCCGAGCGTCACGTCACGCGGATTCATCGGCGCGGTGGCAATTACCCTCGGCTCCATTCTACGCCTTTATGCATTCAAGCGGGGCGGAATTGTAAAATATTAAATGAATATGAATATCTCTGGCAAGGCTTACTTTAAAAAGGCCTTGCATAATAATGTCTTTGGGGCTGCAGCATTAGGAGCAGAATATATGGCTCATTAATGCTAATGCTAAACCTATGGCGTGGCACTGAACACTCCGAGCGTGCGTAGCGGCAAATGTGCGCCCGTGTGTGTGTGTGTTTGGCTACAGTCATTGTGCTCTCCCATATATACATACATTGTCCCTGCTTAATTATAAAACATGCAATTTGAATAGCGCTGAGAAACGTAGGATGATCTACGTGTGAGCAACCATTGCGAGTATGCGTGTGTGTATAGCTGTACCTGGAAGCATGCAATTTCAATGGAGTCACTTCATGAAGTCTTTACAGACTCTCCGGCAGCTGCAGCCGCCCGGCGTTTGGGAGGCTATGCTCATTTCTCAGTGTGATGGCCCCGCGTGCCAGAGCCCCCTGTCATCCTCCGTCGCCGTTTTTAATTTTCAAATATATTTGAGGCTTGAACCAGAGAGAAAGGCGGGAAAAAAAAGCAGCTGGCAAGTGGTGTGTGTGTGTGAAAAGGAACGTTTCAATGAGTGTGGCACCGACGCAGCAGGAGCTGCGGCAGACTGAACCCTGCTGAAGGCCACAGACTGCTGAGGACCACAGACGGCAGCCGGCAAACATCGCCACGGGACTTGCCACACACACACGCAGCCACGTGCTCGCACGAGCACACAACAGCTAATGAGTCACAGTGTTAAAAGCAGAAGCAGCTTTCTCTGTCCCTGTATCTCTCTTTCTCTTTCTCGCCCTCACTCTCACTCTCTCTCACCCACAAGCACACACACACTCACTCACACACACACAAAGCATTTACATTTTCCATCGCGGGCTGGAGCTCTCCCAGAGAGCCACAATAAGCCCGCCAGTGTAAGGACGCGGCTATTTACACACACAAAATGGCTGCCAAAAGCGAAGAGGCTGGCGTCAGGTACAGAGAGCGTGAATAATTACAAACATGGCTGCCGCAAGCATCTGTAGGGAGCACATCTGTCTCTAGCGAGAGGGTGTGTGTGTGTGTGTGTGTGTGTAGAGGGGGGGTTGGCATGTTATTATTACCAGTGATTACGCTCATCTCTCTCCATCAGCCACCACCAGCAGCCTGATGTTCCACCAGCGTCTACACACTGGGCTCCTCCAAACACGCCGCGGCCCCTCGGGGTGTTTACGTTTAAAGCGCCAGATCCGATGGAGATTACGGCGTGCTTGTCGTTCCCCCGCTCCCAGATAACCTCGGGTTTGAGAAAAATCGATGCTCTCCGGAGATACAACCGCCGCTGCAGCAAAGAGGAGACGCTCAAAACGGAGACGCTCACGCATCTCTTCAAGTTTTGAGGAAATCTTATGGATGTTGTGAGGACTTGATGGATGGATGGATGGACGGACTGATGGACATTTGAACTGCAAATTTTGGACTTGAGCACTGCTGCAGAGGGTTCCCAGTGTGTATATGCATGTGTGCATTTGCAAAAAAAAAAAGCAATAAACAGTGCATTTCCCGACACAACATTAGGCACAGGCGGAACCCGACAAATCTCTGGAGAGCCCTGAGACGAGGGGATGGCAATGGCGTGTTGAGTCAAGAGCGAAGATGCAACAGACAATGTGTGTGTGTGTGTGCGTGCGTGTGTGTGTGCGTGCGGTAATGGTCCGTGATAAACGCTTCCAAATGATTTCACGGCACACGCAGCATCTCCGCACGCCGCCATAGTAAAGGTGTTGTTTCTCTCTGTGTGTGAGTCTAAGCCTCAAATTCAAGGATTTTTGTCTCTCCATGTCCCTCCCGCCCTCTCCTCCTCCTCCTCCTCTCTTCCTCCTCCCCCCTCCTCCTCCTCCTCAGCCCCTGCAGTTTGTTCTGTGCAGAGGGGCGAGTGAATTTCACAGCTCCGCTATCACCACACGACAACATAGCTGCAGCGTTGCACGTTAAATTAGCATGGGGCTGCTCATGGCGGCAGAAGTCATTTCCAGCTGGTCAGTGTGTGTATGTGTGATTGTGTGTGTGTGTGTGTGTGTGTGTGTGTGTGTGTGTGTGAATGTTTTGAGCTTCTTCTGCCGTTCTTGTTTGATTCACCGCTGAATCCCTTCCAGTCCATTAGAGAGATGCACGGAGGGAGCCACTGCCAGATGACCTCTCCCTGTGCTAAATCACGCCTGTGTAAACTCGCGCACACACACACACACACACAGGCGCATTCACACACACAGACACAAACACACGCGCGTGTTTGTGTATTGGCCAGCCGGAGATTGAGTGTGTGTGTTTGATGCAGACTCTGGAGAAACACCAGACACGTCGCCTTGGACGTGATCAAATCCTGGTTTTGAATATGAGCCAGTTCGTCCTAATAGTACTTGCACTTGCACACTGCAGGGTGTGTGTGCGTGTGTGTGCGTGTGTGTATGAGAGAGAGAGAGAGAGAGAGAGAGAGAGAGAGAGGCTATTCCTCCAAAAATACAACCTTAGCAATCACACAACCACCTATGACAAATACACATTGTCTAAAAAAAAGGGGGTCATGCATAGAGAACGATCTCTCTCTCTCTCTCTCTCGCTCTCACTCTACTTACACACTCACACACACACACACACGTGCACACACACACAGCTGAGTGTTCCAGCCGACAATTGCATGCAAGACTTTGGCCTGTAGAGGTAATTAATCATATCCATTATTTACTTCCTGTCCACGTCACCATAGAAACAAGCCAATTAGGGTCGTTATCCGCTGGCGTCCCCTTTACTTTGCTATTCTACTGGGTGAGCAGGCGTAATAAACTCGAAGCGGCGTGTGGCACACGCGTTGCAGAGTGTTCCTGCGGCACGTGACGGCACACAGGCAGCCTCGGGAGAACAATGGAGAGTTTCTCCCCGTTTCATCACCGGGGCGTGTGTGAGTTTGGGAAATGTTATCGCGACGGGAGGGAACGTAAAGTTTCCCTTCATCTCCAAACATCAGACGCCGCCTGAGCGCCCAGAGGAAACGTGGGGGAATCTGCTCGGAGGCGGCGGAAAGAACAAGGGAACCGAGCCGCGGCGCCTTCTTCCCGCCAACAAAGCGTCAGACCTGAGCGCGAGGACGGGCGTCTCGCCGCTGCGAGCGCGGCGTGCGGCGCCGACTCCCTGGCGGAGCGTAAACGGGAGGACAGTCGGTGATGAAGTTATCATCCCCGCGTCTGACCTTCACCGTCGCCACCTTCTCCTCCCTCCTACTCCGCCGCTTCCACTTCCTCTTCCTGTTGTGTGGCGCGCCCGTCTGACAACCGCCCCGACCCGCACGCATCTCGCTGAGATTTTGTCCTGCTGTCTGGAGGTGAGGATCAACGGCAGCAGCAACCGAAGGAGAAGAAGAAGAAGAAGAAACGGCGTCCCCTTGGAGAGCCATTGGTATTCAGCCAGTGCTGCCTCGTCTCTCTCTCTCTCTCCCTCTATCTTTTTTCTCTTTCCCGCTCTCTCTCTCTCTCTCTCTGAGACGGCGAGAACTTGGGCGGTGTCGTTCCCCCTCCGCTCTTATCTATCAGCTCTCCCTCCATAACGCATACTTGTCACGCCACTCCAGCCAAATAGATTGGCGCCATGGAAACAATGCACGCCGGCAGACACCTTCGATTTCCCTGGAAAATCAAACGCCGCCTCGCCTCATGTTTACGCCCGCTAATGTATTCTGTCCCGGCTCTTTTGCATCGCTTTGTCCACAACAGCACGTATGGCTCGAGAAGACGTTCGGTTTGCTAATGCAGGCCTGAGGAGCGCCGCCATCTCTCTCTGTTTAAGGTACATTGTGTGGCACCCGGCTTTATTTACGCGCCCTTTTCGTCGCGTTGCCATGGCGACCGCTATCGTCGCTCCACCTCCACCTGTTGTGTCTGCCGCAGGACGATCGTCCAGCCCGAGACTTAAATATTTCACTGCTTGTCTTCATTTAATTATCTGTGGCGGAGCTTTGGCAGCACGTGGCTCCATAATGGATGAAGGCATCGCGTATACGCGGCACACGGGGGAGCGGCGCGGTCGAACGTTAGCGAGCGGTAACGGATGCCCGGCCCTGACATCAGACTGCGTCACTCCTTCATCAGCCGGACATCACACGGGCGCGGTAAGAAGAATCGATTTCTGCGTCTGATGTGACTCCGCTGAAAATTCTGAAATTCGTTTTCTCGTAGGTTCGTTTTTGGTCTTTGTCTTTGTCCCTTCCCCGTCGCCGTCTCCGTCTCTGTTGCACCGAATCAGATCAAATCCAGATTTCGAGAATCAATCGCCTGCATGTGTGCAGCTTCGCTCCCGAGCATCCACGCCTGAGTCGCGCGCCTTTGAACGCGGGCGAAGCCGAAAACAGACAAACACGCCAGCTGGCGTTGACCTGAGCTGGATGGTAAGCCGGGGCCTCCCTGTTGCCATGCCAACCCAAATCAGCACAGACACTCTTCTGAAATCTCATTAACAAAGGCTTTTATGTGTAAATTCACATTAATGGCGAGAGGGAAAAACACGTGCGCGCCCGCGCCACTCGCGCCGGGCTCCCTCTCTTCTCGTCTACGAGCAGACTGATGAGAGCGACGAGCTTTCGGCGTATGATCTCGTCCCATCAATACAGCTTAACGTCGCTCCGCTGCGCTAGCCGCTTCGTCTTCTGGATCAGGCGCTCGACGTTTCAATTACGGCGCGGTGATCTGGGAGCCGGGAGGCCGCCGAGGACAGAACGGTCAGGCGGGGAGCTTTGTCCCGCTGTGCCTGAGGACTGATGGGGAGCCGCGATTCTGCGCCCCATTCAGCTTCCTCGGGCGACGGGGAGCCCGGGACATGTTTGTACATCCATTCTGATGTCACGAGAGAAGGATGGGATGAATCACTTCGCGTTGCGTCCAAGCCGCGAGACGCATCGTTGTTTTCCTTCAATCTTCAAAAAGCGAAAGCCGAAGAAAAGAAGCCTTAGCTGAGAGGACTGGTTTCCCGGCTGTCTCTCTCTCCCCCTCTTCTTCTGTCATCCTCTGGTGTCACCTGAGAATAGTCTGCAAGTTGCTGTTTGCTCTCCTGTCAAGCTGTAGGGGGTGTGTGGGTGGATGGAGGGGTTGGAAGGGGAGGCAAAGCGTCTCCACGGAGACGTCGCAAGAGCAGAGAAAGAGCCACGGCCAAGAAGACACAGAGACATAGAGAGCTGATCCCTCCATCAGGAGACATCCACAGCACATCACTGAGACATTGCGAAGACGCCTCGGAGACACACTGGGGAGCTTCACATTTGCCCATCTGTGTGTCTTCTTCTTCTCTGCTATTTCTCCTCTGGGTTCCTTCCATGCATATCTTCAGGACCTTCACCCACACCCACGAGGAGGCATCTGGATGCTACTCAAGGACATTGCCAAAGGCCAACACGTCCATATCATTATGTTCGCCGAAAACCAATCGACGTGATGGCAAGGAGCTTTCAGGGGGCTGCAACACGTGATCACGGGACTATCAGGGTCCATCTGCAGATCTCCAGAAAAGGAGGAGAACCACAAACATCTACGCGGCCAGCCAAAACATCCCAGGCACGGAGTCGATGCCTCATTTTCCCCGACAATCGTTAAATCTTCTAAAATCACTTTTAAACGACCCAACCGGCCCCAGAGGGCTCGTCTCACACTCCAGCAAGAGAACGTTTCCAGTCCGATTTTACTGCAGACGCTCTGTCGAGGTAAAAAGTGCACAGTGAGCTATAGCGTAAAATCCACACGGACACTTTTCTCCCCACGCACCGCCCAGCGCTCCATTCAGCGCCATCCTCCAACCCTAATGCGCGGCGCTTCTGATGTATTGGCACTGCAACGGCGGCCAAGGGAGTAATTTCCCGACTTTAAAGGCTTCTTTGCAATGGCACCGCTTCCAACACAAACCCAAACACACTCGCACTGGCGTGCGCACTCTCTGCTACTCCACGGTGGCCGCACCTCCTCTTCCTCGGCGCCGACCGCAGAGGCAAAACATCGGTGCCGGGAGGCGTCGTTCTGTCAGATATCCAGAACCGGAGTTGTCTTTAAAGGTTGCGAAGACAACTCACGGCTCTGGGTGAAGGCAGAGGCGAGGGAGGATGGGCAGCGAGCTAACGCGTGTGTACTGGACCGCATAGATCCGCCCTGAGTTTTGCACCCCCGTGTTCGATAGCATCGCCAGCCGACGCCGATACGCGGCGCGCGTGCGGAGAAAAGGCCGTTAACGAGGCTTTTGTTCATCCACGCCGTCTCCCACGCTCGAGTCTGTAGCGTCCGCGGGGCGAGCCCGTCGATGCCGCTTTGTCAATTTGCCAATCAAATTAATTGAGACTCTGCGGCACCGAGCGAAGGCTACAGTGAGCTTCCGCGGGATACACACACACACACATACACGCTCGATCACATTTTCTGTTGTGCTCGGGTGTAAAACAGAACCAGATTCATGATGTGATGCAGCTTTAAAACCTTCCTGCTGAACGCGAGATTTAAGACACAGGCAACCAACAAGCCTGCCACACAAACATATAAAACCAAAACTCCCACTGCATAAAGACACTGATGTTCCACCATCATACAGAGGATATGGAGCTGCCTCTCACTGGCCTGGAGTCGTGTGTGTGTGTGTGTGTGTGTGTGTGTGTGTGGGCCCCCTTTAAAACCCTCCAAACAGGCTCTGACAGTCAGTCGCCCTGCAGATTATACAAATGCGGGACGGCAGCTGTAACCGTCGCCATAAAACCCCTGCTGCCGTATTTCCTCTCGACGTTTTGCCGTTTACGTTTTTTACTTCGTTTGGCTCGCGACACAGGCTGTCGTCCGCGCCGTAAAGCAGAGAGGAGTTACTCAAATTACCGCCCGCTGTCGGCCACGGAGGAGTTTGTTAGCAGACAGTTACCACGCCAACAGCCGTCTGACACAGTTTAATCACCGCCGTTGACAGTGCCGCGACAAAACAACCGACATTATCATTAGTATTGTTATCATTACCGCTGTTGCCAGTACTGTTATTAAAACGGCATAAAGTGGTCATAAAAATTATCCTCCTCTCTCACCTTGCGTACCGAGCAACAACTAGCTGTGCAACTTCTATACGGGAGCAGGCGGCGTTTCTCTCAAAGACATCGATCTCATGAAGATGGATCGCATCTTTATGAGAGGCCCGACGGCAGGAAATGATTCCGACTTCACGGTGAGCGACGCCGGAAATGTGCCAAACTGTGACGGAGGTGCCAGCCTGACTGATGGCGTGTCAACGTTAATGCCGGAGAAAAGCCAACAGAAATTATATGAAAGACCCTTTTGGGGTCAAACCTGTGTGAAAGAGGAAATGAATGAGGGAAGATTGCAGTGATTAGCTCTTTCAGCGCATGGAAGAAACCTACAGATCTGCGAGGATTTCATTATTTATGCCGACTCACTGGATTCGCCGCGTTTCAAAACATTACGGCCTTTCAAACTGACAGCGGGGATAGGGATGAATTACATTTCTTCAGTGGAGAATAAGGAGGTTTGGACCTCAACCTAGATATGTGCAGTTTTTGAGGGAGAAAATTATCACCAATGCGTCGGACTGACCAGGAATAGAAGAGGAAGGAGAGGAAGAGGAAGGAGACTGGCCCTCAAAAAACAGATGGGTGAAAAGAGAAGAAAACAAACAAGTACTGTGTATAAATACGTAAACACACCTCTTCCTTACGAACCACAACCACGGCCAACATACTGCAGATGTGACGCCATCTTGTCACTCTCTCTCTCCCTCTCCACCTAAAGCTCAAGTCCCCCCCCATGCCGGTTAATAACAGGACACCTCGTGGATCCTCTCTCTCATCAAGCTGCTGCACCAGAGCGTTACAGAACTCCCTTTGTGTTAGGACGACACATCTTATTTTCTCATTTCACACACACCTGCACGACCGACCCGCAGAGCAGTACGGTGATGCCGCCGGGATAACATCGGCGACGTCGCCTAAGCCGCTCTCAAATTGCAAGGGAAAACAGTTTGAAGCGCAAATGCGCTTCTCTGAGGGTCATTTTAATGCTGCGAGCCACAGGCGGAGACGGCGGCTCTGTGCTAGGCACAAGTGGTGCATCATCCACTCGTCACAGCAGAAGCGGAGGAAGAGGAGAGGAAACACGAGGCCTCGGCGGAACGGCGGCGATAATGGCGCTGCACAGCGCTGGAGGCTCTGCCGTGGACCGGGCGGCTACCAAGCGTCAGATCTTTATCGGTGAAGATCTCTCTCACACACACACGCACGCACGCAGCACACACACACACACGGCTGAGCTCTAAGCGCTGCGAGTAAACATTGAGAGAGTAAGCGCTGCCGTTTTCAAAAGCAGCTAATGATCTTCAGTGTTGAGCCCATTCAAGATGTGACGGGCCACCATGCTGATGCGGCAGAAGAGAAATTGGGGCGGTGGGCGCCAAGAGTGTGTGTGCCCACGTAGTGTGTGTGTGTGTGTGCCCACGTGTCCCCTCAGGGTCTGGGTGGTTCATACTTCTGAGCAGCCGCACCAGAAAGTGGCTGCTTCCAGTTAAAGGGGCTAAATGCCTCCTTTAGACGAAAGGACATCCAGCCGTTCACTCAAACCCAAACAAAGACTGGAGAGCCTCTTGCAGAGCAGTGTGTGTGTGTGTATGTGTGTGTGTGTATGTGTGTGTGTGGGGGAAGGGGTCCACTTCACACAGGGTGGCCGTCATGAATGCATTTCCAAAGACTGCTGAGAAAACATATGAACAATAAAAGAAAGCGGTGGCTTCATCTCAAAGATGGGCAGCGGGAAGGAGTTTACCTTGAAATCTGATCTCTGACTGCGGCCCGACACAGGAATGCGGCCGGGCCATAATTGGGAACTTTATTGATTCCCGGGCCGGTCGTCACGCCTGAGGTGACCTTTTGTTTAAGAATAATTGCTCCATTAGAGGGTCTGATCCCGCCACCTGCCGGGCCCCTCAGACGCCGTTATTGGCCCGCGATAAGAATCTGCCAGCGGTGAAAGCGGTGACCCCCCCCC
>OMPJ01004293.1:9784-24830 GCA_900312935.1 Carapus acus | reverse complement strand
GAGTTAAAAGAAAAACCGACTCGCCCCTGAGACAATCGCCGCCACCGCGAGAGCGGATTAACAATTAACGCGTACAGATGGTTTCATTCACGCAAAATTCAAAAGATGAGTTACAGACAGGGGCGAGCAAAATCCTCCACTCTGGCGCGGTTAGCCATTATGTAACAGCGCCTGGGAACATTCGCGCTGCTAGTAAGGCCTTGTCGTGGGTGTCTGAGCAGGTTAAAACAGCGCGTCGGTGTTCCTGGACGCGAACCAAATGGGCTCGTCGGTTTGCCCTATATAGAAGCTGAAGTGTTCCACGGGGCTGCGCAAGTCTTCTCCTACCTCGTAAAATGGCTTGAAATGCGGCCTTAGATAAGGTAACATTTGCTATGCTAAACGTGGGGAGGAGGGGGGAAGGGGGGACGGTGCACTGAAATTAAGAGCATGTGACCGAAAATCAAGTCAAGGTCATAACCCTGAGAGGCGATGACTGCACGGGCAAATTCAGACCTCGGCTGCAAAACTGTTCAGTATACCTTTGTATTTCTAACTCCGACTGCAATATTCGACACATATTTCAGAGGGTGACGCTGGCGAATGAATTCTCTGTGCTGCCAGGGCAGCAGCTTGAGGAGGTGGAATACATTTGCCTGCTCTCCCCAGACGTGGAAGCTGCCTGCTTTGTGTGAACCAAATGCCTCTAATTCTGCATTTTTCCTCCGCGGTCTGTGCTGGGTGCGTTATCTCTGACACACGCCATCTGCTGCTTGGATGCCCACATTACACTTCCCTCTCACATCCACCGATGACAAATGTGTGCGTACGTGTGTGGGTGGGTTGCGGAGGGAGGGTAAAAAAAAAAACTAGAGATGTCCGATAATATCGGCCCACCGATATTATCGACCCGATATTAGCATAAAAATTTAATATCGGTATCGGATTTTTTGCTTTAAAACCGATAAAAACAAAATAATGCTTGTGTTACACCGAAATAGTGCCTATGCGCTCTTGAAGCGTTTACCGGCGCACATATCGATATCGATACATATCGATATCGTTGGTATCGATATCGGTAAATTGAGGGTCGGGCGATATCGGCATATCGGATATCGGCAAAAAAGCCACTATCGGACATCCCTATAAAAAACTAGTAAAAGGACACCGACTGTTATTGATTGTATGCACAGCATACATACAAACAACAAACATACTGCATTATTTCAAAACCTCTACCCCCCTTCTTTTAAACCACTGACTGAAAAACCAAAATATTCATCATTAATTCCTTCGAGGCAGAAGGCACCAAGTGGAAGAATCTTGTCTTGCCCACTGGTCCACAAAATGGTACTATGCGAGTGTGAGTGCGCAGATGACACACAGATCGCAGATCTGTGTGTGTCTGGGGGATTGGCTTGAAACTATATCTCCAGATCTTTTTGCCTGTCCATTACCACAGACCCAGGACGATCACCTGAGTCCAACTAAGGTCAAACCGGCCGAGCAACCCATGCATACGGGGCCTCAGGTGGGTCACGCATGACATCACCAATCACTATGACAGCATTCAGCGTGTCAGAGGTTGCCTGAAAGTAAATATTCTAAGAAGGTAGAGTAAAATCTCACAACATAGCTCTGGAAAATTACGATGTGCTGGCAAAGCAGGTATGAAAATAATTATAAAATTATGTTATTGCACCATTACATATATAGAATGCAAAGTGCAGGGGAACCAGCTGGATGCAGTGTAATGCGCAAATGTTTGTTCATTCAGGTTCCCTTTTATATTCAAAAAGGGTACAAAAAAGTAGGATAGAGATGGATGATCAGATATTACAGTAATGTCCAATTAGAAACATCATCATTACTGCTATACAAAATGGAGTTGACAGAATTCAACCCTCCCTGCAAGAAACAAAGAATTTCACAATAGAGAGGTGATGATATCTGCAATACTGGTGTTACAATGTCATTCCATGGAGCCCTCTGTGCATTTCAGGTTTCAATTTAATGATGATGGAGGTAAAAAAGAGGAACAGACTTTTTTACCAGTTCCATTTTTAGCCGGTAAAGTAGATTTTCCGTCTCGGGTTTCGTTTGATCCTGCCAATCATTTGCGTTGTTTTGACTCTTTTGTCTCTTGCTTGACCATTTCCCCGGGTTTAATACTTTACTATGAAGCAAGCATCCAGCTAGGAAGTCACTGCTAAGGGTGGATAGGAGATATATTCACTTGCTAATAAAATATGTATTGTGACTCTTAACTGCGGTTTGGAATTACAATAGGCAGTTAAGATGATTTTATTTCAAGCTAGCGAATATTACTTACGATCTCTATTTCAAATCACAGCAACAGCGCGGCGATCACAATTAGCTGGTTGATGAAATGAGATAAGCAATTCATCAACGCAAAAAAACATCTTCTTCTTGGTCATCTTCCTCTGATTAGCGGCCACGAATCTGATTTTAGGTTCGATTTCTATCTGCACTCCCTCATATTAGCACGGCATCGAGCCAACCCAACACTGATTTCTACCACGGCCTTCATCGGCCGATAGGTGCGAGACGAATGCAGCACAACCGAGAAGCGACGTCTAAATGTGCGTGTTTTGGAGTGCGTGAATTAATGTTTTAAGAAACGACAAAAAGTCTGGTGGGTAGAAATCAGTGTATCTCAATGCTAACAGTCACCTACACCCTTCTAAGGAATGTCAGCCACCCAGTTCACGTCACACACACCTGCCCACTGAAATCGTACTACACCGAGGAAGGCTAGAGTACACACCCAAAAGAAAATGGCCATTTCGCCTATTTTCGGTGATTAACGAGAAAATGGCAGAGAGCAGCAACCAAACGCCACAGATCTAATAATAGTGCCCCTGACTCACTTAAACGAAGCGGGATGAACCCGGTTCAGACCGAAGTGAACGCCCTTTTTTCCGTTTTTCGGAAAATAGCGCACAATGCGCAGATTTCCGACACCACGGCCTTCCACGCTATATTTGATTGAGGTCGCGGTAATTTGCAAGAATGGAAGATTTTTTCCATTTTTTCATCGAGTTACACCAAAATAGGAGTTAAAAGTGCGACCGCGGTTCCCATTCAGTAAGAGCCAAACAATGCCGGAGCTACGGAGCATCACTGCTTTCCTCCGAGCCCCAGCCCGCACCCGGGCAGACGGCGAGAATCCAGACGGGCTAAAAGCCAAACGGGTATCGAGGCTACGGTTAGAGAATAAAGAGATATAGATTCGGCACGAATAAAGGGCGACCAACCTGAGAATGGCGGTAGAAGGTGTTGTTCCTGGTTCCCAGCTCACAGCGGATGATCTCTCCCGCTCATCCACGGGGTTTCCCTCCACTCTTACACAGAGCAGCAGGGTCGCGCCGGGACGAATGACGTCAGGTAATGGTTACCATGACAATCAACTTCGGCTCAATAAAGTTGCGAGGAAAAAAAACTTCCAAGATGAGAATGAGTTCATCTAGCGACGGCGGTGGAGGAAAAGACTTAAAAAGCGTCGTTAAAAAAATTATTTACCATTGGATTGTAATTTACATCTCAAAAATGATCTTAATTCGTCTGACGTTCCCGTAACAGTAGAAGTTTGAGGAATAGAGGACAACAGACATTTTGCTACCTCTGTGTAATGAATACAACCTTACGTGCACAAGTGTGATAAAGCATTGTATGCTAATATACATAATACTACTTCCGAAAATATAATGTCACACAGACAAACTGCATCCGGGAACCCCAAAAAAACGTCTAATCTGTGTGGTGCACTGCTTACAAATGACTAATAATACAGGTCTGTCCACCTATTTCCATGATAAAGTCAGGTAAATGCATATCAAGAACCCACATAGATAATGTGTTATGTGTCATGACCTAGTATTTATTACTCAACACTTCAGTTGGGTTTGTGTAAAGGCAAAAATCAACAAATTAACATAAAAAACAGCACAAGAGGCAATCATGTCATGTCATCACCATGGTTACCCTAAAGGGTTCCTGCATGGTAGCAACTGTCTGTTGCTATAGAAACACAATAAGTCTCTAGGGCGGAGGCAGGCTGAAAAATCAGTCGTAATCGTGACGTCTTTAATTCCTAATCGGTGAATGTGGAAACGGCCCTTTTCCTTCGATAAACTGGCTTGATACAATATATGCAGCATCCCAGAGAGAAGGGGGTCAATCGAGCAGCTGTGAATTTGTGCAATTAAGTTTCTACACCTGAGTTTCACACACAGCACCTCTCAATTTGAACGCATTGAACGGCTGGTGAGGAATGAAGGCGTTTCATTACGTCTTGCGCAACAATGGCAGACTGCGCCCTGACTCATACTCGGCCATCTTTTCTGACTCATCTCTTTTCAAAGATATGACACAGACAGAATAGACCCATTTTAAAATGATTGAATACAATTAATCAAGTTTATTTCGCCCCATGATTCAACCGACACATCTATGCCGTTGTACGTACATTGTGGACATTCATGGAGGTTGTGATGAATGCAGGCTGCTAACATTAGGAAATGCAGAGCTGTTTCTCGAGTGTGTGGCACGACACACCCTTTCTGATATTGCATATGAGATACGCGGCTATTTTCCATGGGAAGAATTAAGGGACTACAGGAAATGAATAACCCCGCTGAGAGAAAAGACAGCTTTTGTTTTTTGCACAGACCACATATTGATTTCTGACAATTGCCATTGATTTTGTGACAGTATAAACAGACACCCACTCTCCACTGTCACGAAAAGTGACCCATGTTCTGTGTACCCTTGAAATCCCACTGCAAAGTGTTTTCTAAAATAGGAAATGCACCTCTTGTAGGTGTGCCACACAAGGCCCATCAGGTTAATAGGACTGAACACAAGAAAAAGTACTTACAAGGATTAAGGATTGATCATAGACTTTTATTGTTTCAGTTTCAGTGTCGAGTAGAAAATTATATGATTATGATGTGATATGATGTGATGATATTGTATTATAAATCATCTACTACACCATTAGAGCATACACACATCTTAAACCTCCACCCCCCTCCCAAAAAAACCCCACCAACCACAAGTTAAAATTTCATCAAGTTACAATTCAATTTGTGACTTGACAATGTCAAATGTTTTGCCATAATTGAGATGTAAAATTACAGGTTGCAGCAACAAGAGACAGAAACAGGAATTAATTATTGGCTGAAAAATCACCATAAACTTTCATTTGATGAAGAACTTAAAACTCATTGTTGTTACATTATATAGGGCTAAAAAAAAGTTAAAGGAACACACCAGATCTCAATGGGGGAGGCAGAAGTGAGGCAACCCTGGATATCTCAGACACAAAAGGATGCAACATATTTGAGTGGAGATGACAATGGTGAACCTGCAGGGGGCTTGATTCAAAAACACCCTGGAAATAACAACAAAAGACAACAGCTGGCCAAGATGTCATTGCCCTGACTACAGGAGGTACTTGGTGGTTTGTATGGCCACCATGTGTAGTCCAAATGAGAAAGTGGACTGTGACTTGAGGGATCTCTTCCCAGATCTGGACAAGGGCATCGCTGAAGTCCAAGACAGTGTGAGGTGGATTGAAACATAATGTCCCAGAGGACCTATTGAATCTATGTCAGGTGGACGTGAGGGGCCAGTCGATGGTGTCAGTTCCGTCATCCTCCAAGATGTACCGGCTCCTCCTCCGGCATTGACGTGCAACAGGAGGAGACCAAGACCTACTACACCAGTGTAGGGTCTGACAATGGGTCCAATGATTTCACCAGGACATCATATCACCGCAGATGTGCTGTTCTTTACCCTGCAGGGGTCTGTGTGTCCTTCCAGGGTTATGCCTCCTTGGGAGTACACTGACATGCCACTAAACAAAGTAAATGCCTGTTACCAAAAATCCTCTCCATATTCTTGCCACATTGCTCAAGACTTTGGGGAAAAAGCCTTTAGGCAATGGCATGATATGCCATCCTAGAGAATTTGTGCTACCTATCACACCTCTGCAGGGTCCATGTACAAAAACTTTCCACCAGTAGTAATGCTTTACTTGTGAAACCGTTCCTGTCTTTAGGATCTGGGGGGTTGGGGGGTAACTGGTTCTCAATGTAACCTCTCTGGTGCAACCTGTTTCACTGACCCCAAACAGGTGAAACTGATTTACAACCTCCCCCTGCTACTCAACTGACCCAAGGTTGAACTGACTTGATGCAGTAATCTGATTCAAAAGTGTTCCTTTAATTTCTTTAGCAGTAAATAATCTCCCACTTTCAGACAGCAAAACTGAGTCTCCTTTCAGACCTGCGTTGGCAGAATTGGCACGTTAACCCTTAAATCTAAGATCTAAAGGCCATGTCGAAGGAAGCACTGCACACAAAGCTTCACTGAAAATGTGTTTACAGCTTCCCATTGCAATGGCAAAAGCTCCAGAGCAACGAGTGTGGTTTTGGGGAGGAGTTGTAGAAGTTCTAGTATGTTGGGAGCCTCGGAAAGTTTTTGCGGGCGACCAAGTGCTTCAAAATTGAAGCTTCAGCACAATACCTGCCGAGCCTAAAAAGACAAACTGTACCTCTAGCATCAAGAGACATTTGCATTTGTAACAAAGCCAAGAGAAGATGTCAGTTTTGAAAAGCCAGGAAAAGGATGGATATCTTGAGATCATGAGCGCTTGGATTTAAGATGGCACAGGTCTTCAGCTACAAAAACAGCAATACTTGCACTCTGTTTTGCACCAAACAATTCAGAGCTGTTTAAGGTACAATTTTAATAATGACACCCGGTTCACATTGGCGACATTAGACATTGGGGAGATTGTGACGAAGGGGGCCTTGAGGACCTTGGTTAGACAGCGGTTTGAGACTGCAGTCACAGGACTTACTTAAGCTTCTACCCCCTCTAGTTCTGCTGGCAGAGGTGATTTGGGGTGTTTGCTCTCAAAGTGCTGTTTGAAGGTTTTTGGATCCGGCATCTGAGACTGCAGGAATGGAACATTTAGTGGAATATTGGAAGGCATATTGTACCATCAAAATATTTTCAATGTAGTACTTGAAAGTTTAAATCTTGCCCCAAAAAAAAAGAAAAATGCAGAAGTCACTTCCCATGTCATCATACTCACCCGACAGACAGAGCAAGTGAACACAAGCGCCGCCTTGGCTGCCGTTTTCTGGTCATGACCCTTTGCCTTCTTCATCTCTGCCTGTTTCTTGGCATTTTTCTGCTGAGACTGGATCTTCTGGTGCCCACGCGTCATGGTGGCGAAGTCTGCAAAGAAACACAACACTCGTTTTGAGACTAAATCTATGCTGGCCATCTCAAAATGCCACATTTGTAATGCTTATTCCTGCATTATGTGTTGCCGAGTAGAGCACTGTGATAGTAGAATCCCTGGAATTGATGGAATGCAACAAGACAAGAACAAGCAAGACCAATTAGAGACGCTGCACAGATAGAAGGAAGGGGGAGCGAATGAAGAACAGTGAGGTCTTCACTCAGTGACTCAGCACTTAGATAAGATAAGACTATCCTTAATAATCCTTTATTACTCTGTCTTGGGGAAATGTAACCATTACAACTGTATGACATGAAGGAACATGTATACACAAGTAAGACTAATGGGAAAAAAATCTGTAAAATACAATTTGCAGGAAGAGGTAGGCGAGAACTGACACAGGTCACGAAGAGTACACACAATCGCACTTGTATTGTGTTTGTATTGTAACACTGGTGGCTGTTGTCCAGTAGCATAAGTATATCCGGATACTCAACCATCTCAGCTGGGAGGTTACGCAAAACACGCTTGGGGTAAAAGCTCCACATGCAGGCAGACAAGTGTGGACTGTCAAAGCAATGACACATTGTGGTGGCGAACAAAGAACAGAGGAGGGCGGTGCTGATTGGGGTGTTGACATAGCATTCCCAAATGACAGCAACGTTAAGAAGAAGGAATGCAAGAAGCTGAAAAAACACTAGGGACTGCTGGAGGAACCAGAGCGGATATGGGAATCAAAAGCTATAAGGGCTCCCATGCTGTCTCCCACCTAAGCCGGGAGGGCGGTCGCAGCGGTCAACCTCTGAAAACCACCCGCTGCGCTTGAAGACAAAAACAACATCCTCAAATGCATACGTTGTATGCCGTTGCAACTGCTGCATATTCGTGTTTTGAACTCCTATTGGAGCTTCAAACTGACTGGTGGGTTGCGGCACTGTTACTAAGAATGTCTGAAACACCAAGAAGGGCCTTGGTGGGCTCAGACAATAAGAGTTAAGTGCTGCGGCGAAAAAAAAAAAAAAAAAAGTTCAGCTTCTGTCTATCATGCAGCGTCACACGCTAGGCTGAGGTCAAACACGCGCCAGAATTAGACTAACCTTTGACCTGGGACGAGATAACACTGGTTCAGTAAAGCATCTATTGCCAAAGGAAGATGAGAACCGATTACTCTTAAATATACTCTTTAATACACGTTTGGCAATATTGCACTGTAGTGCTGTAGTATTAGCAGCAGATGTGCATTCTGGATGCAACTCAGCAGTAACACGTGGGGAGATTTACTTCAAAACTGAGATTTCATAAATAAACGTACAGTATGTTGGTTGGGCTATTACTGCTTATTGATACCTAATGTAGACAGAAGTATAACATGGGTGTGACGTGTTCTTATGTGCCAGTGGCAGCAGGGCAAATATATTTTTGGACGATCTTCTATTCGCTATATCTAATATCTGAATAATAATCTTATTCCGAATCTCAGTTTTGACGCTAAGTAGTTGTTGCTCATTTCACAGTATTCTTGTCCATGTGACGTCACCCCAAGTAGCAAGCTTCTCATTTGTACCAGACTTCGGGAATGGTACTGATCCACACCAACGATTATTTTTGGCCTTTTATAGTCACGGGGAGTGATTGATTATTCACTGTAACAGCTACAGCAAATGTATATTTACTTTCGGGGTAATTACGTCCGGCTGTGAAGACAGGCGTGCTACCCTTAGCTATCAACTAGAGTTAGCTCGACGGCTAAGGAGCGAGGCACATGGCCGACAATTATTTGGACAGACGGCAGAGTTTTGTGTAGAAAGTGAGCGGTGGCTAGGTTAATTGCTGGACAGCAGCTCTTACCGTCTTAGCGGCACTTTACGTCTGGTTAGCTCACACACGTACACAAACACACGAGCACGTTGTGGTAGGGCAGCTGCTGAGAGTCCCACCGCCGACGCTGCATTCATGGACACCCCCAAAATCTCGGAATTGTTAAGCGTTGGTAACTTCCTCACGCAGAGGAAAAAATTGTACCACCTCGTTGATGTCGCCATCCAGTACACCAAACATTGCTCTGATTTAATGCATTGATTGACAGCTTAAAGATAAGTTGACAGCAATGTGACAGATTTGACGTTGTTGTTATTCATCCGAACGACTTTCATTTGGTAGACAGTCTTATCCATGCACTATTCACGACTGCGCTCATATCCAACTCATTAATATCGACTTTTCTGCGGAATGTTCATGACCGTGATTTTCAACCAATAGCAACAGATGGTTTGAAATCGAGATGAATGATTGACATGTACAGAAGGAGACCACAATGCCTGGGTCTGAATCCTCAGGTTGCTCCACTTTTAAATACAGTACGAAACAACAGTTACCGTGTAGAACACATTGAGTATAGCAAATTCGAGTATCACTTTCTCTCCAGCTCCACCACGTGGCTGGTGCTGAGTTTTCGGTTCGGGCCTGCGTCTCCGGGGGAACGCATGAGCAACCTTTCCAAAACAGTAAACAAGGGCGTCCTTAAACGCACCACTGGTTTCAAAAGGTTAAAAAAGACGTGAACATAACGTGAAAACACGCGATTATCATCCGGTTATTGATATTGCATTAAAGTATCACAAACTTGATATTACATTTGATTTACGCACTGGAATCTTTTATTGTGTCTCAAATTTAACAGAGCAGAATGACGAAAACATCTGAACACGCAAAACATTTCCATCGTATTGACAGTTTTTACCATTAAAGGAGATGCAATGTTAAATATGCACTACCATTCATAGAACACTAGGGGGCAGTACCACTGTGCTCAGTGAGGAATTCAAATACAGTACAGCAGTATGAAAGTGAAATCAAGGCGTGAGAGGCTGCTGCTGGACTTCAGCGACCATGCTGTGGACGAATTTAGTGATAGTATTGCTTTGGAAGTCACGCAGATGTGGAGGAGTTGTAGCCTGTGTGTATTTCAAATCACTGAAGTGCAAATATTGTCACATATGAGCATCACAGGCCATAATGTGGTTAACTGCTACATATCTATCGCATATTGGAGGCAGAAATTCTGTTGCCTTAACACAGAAACAGAGGAGCCATTCATCCCACCTCTTGCATTTGACTAAATGCATCTTTGATGCAAACAAGGTGCAACATCAGTTACCTCACAGTAGACACACACAAACACACGCACACACATTGCTGCACCTGCTCATGCCGTGCAGGGCTGTTGAGTCTGTCGGAGCCCTTCACACTCTCGGTCATGCCTGCAGGCGGTTTGATGTTTTTTTTTCCTTTCAGCTTACCCACAAGTCTTTGCAGACGAGGAGGACAAAACACATTGTGGTGACGAAGATGAGTCGTTTCAAACACAGACACGTGCACACGATGTGCCTCCAGAAACACACAGCAATACATCAGTCAATCTTTCTGCTTAGCCATTTGTCAATAAACAACAAAAAAATAGAGAAAAATTCCAGAAACGTGAAAATAGAAACTCCTAGACAGCTTCTTGGTTAAATGTTATGACTTTCTTGAGAGAAATTTTATCATTGTGAGAAAAGCCTCCCAGCTCATTGTATCATCCCTTCCTCCTCCCTGCATTTTTTTTCTTCCTCACCATAAGAAAGACAGACAATCCTCGCCGTCTTTTGTGAAAGGGGTTGGGGGGGGAGAATATCTCTCGAGAGGGAAGGATGTGATTATGCTTTCAGAGAGGGAGAGAGACAGAGCGAGAGGGGGTCAAAAGCTTAAAGAAGAAAAAAAAAAGGAAAGAAAAAAAAACTGCTCTGATGACAAAAGCTACACATTGCTAAAGTTCCCCCACCCCTGCAGGTTGTTGTGCAGCGACTTGCTCGCTGGGGTTTGGGGTGGGGTTGTCCAGCCTGGGGCCCTGTGTGAAAGCAAATCTTCCAGGTGTCAGCCATTCAATGGTAGTACCGAATATTATCTGGCCGTCCTTTGTGCGCGTGAATGAGCCGGGTTTTGCCGCGGACAGCCCCAGATTTTTCCCATTTGGGTCCTTTCCTCCTGCCGGGGGGGCTTTCAGCTCCACTCTCGACTCGGCCGTGCTCTTTTTGAAGACGCCCTTTTTTTGTTGTGAGTCTTTGTATTTTTAAGTCTCGGAGCACCTGTTTGGTTTGTGTTTGTCTATCCTCGATCGCAGTTCTGAGGTCGAGGAGATTTTGGGGGAGCTCAGGCGAGGCTGGGGAGAGACTTCGAAAGAGTGTGAAGCATCTTCTCCAATCTGAGGAGGTCATGGGACAGGGGTTGGGGGGTTGAAGATGTGTTTGGGGTGCAGAGAAGGAGGCGACGCACACCTTCCTGATGTGTCTGGAAGCTGTTGACAGAAGGGGAAGTCGAATTTCATCTTCCCCATTAGCAACTTCCTCCTCTCCCTGCTCCTCCCTCACACTTTCAGCCTTTTTTTTTCTTTTTTCTTTTTCCAAACCAACAGGTTTTGCCACAGTCCACTGCTTCTACACCACCTTGACGTGCCAAAATGTTGCCAGACCAGTCGGGCTGTACACACACCGTGACACAGTCACAACACTGATGCACACCGCCAACACTGTGAAGTCCACTGACAGCACGTGATGTGGCTGACATATTTGATGCACACATACACATGCACGCAAACACACAGACACATGATGATAAACTCACGGGCTCGGATGAGAAAAGTATATCAGTAAAAAAAATTAAATGATCATTCTCATTTACGGGAAAAAATGTGTCAGAGAGAATAATGCAGAAAACTTTTGAGCTGTGCAAGTATTTGGTGACGGTTGGAGAGTTTTAATTACTGAGAAATAGTGTAAACAAAACCTGCCGCAAGCTGGTTTGAGCTCCTCCAATGAAAACACAACATCACGCATATTCCTTCAGGGGAGAAACAAGTTTATATCTTACCCGGACCCATACACACTCTCTGTCTCACACACACACACAGGTGCACACACTTGATGATCGATAGAATGATATATAGTGGGAGAGAGAGCAAGAGAGGGAGAGGGACAGCAATGCACACAGATGGCTTCAAATCCGTCTTATAAACTTAAGACGAAGAAAATGAAACAGTGAATTTCCCGAGGTGAGCGTAAGTTTGCTGTCTGAGGGGTTTGCGCGGTGATCCTGGTGGTTGCTAAGGCTGTGTTGCCATAGCGCATCCGCAGCAGAGCCGTGGTGGCTTTAGGTTTGGGCAAGAGGCTGATCGTGAAGGTGGCGACAGCATCTCTGCCGCTCTCTGACATTTAGACTGTCTGCTGGGCCCAGAGCCAGGAGTACCGTTGGAAAAGTCAACGTTAATATCGCTGATTAATTAGCACTGACGGATATATTGGATTATGTGTTTCATTAGCCCTGGCGAGGGGTTTTGTTCACTCTGTTTGTGCCTCTATGAAATATCCATAACATTTCCCCGACAGATGCTCTATGTCTGTACATGCTTTTGTCCTCGGGGTGTAAAATCACAGTGGTGGGTCCCTCCAAATACAAATAATGAAGATATACATTTTTGCCTAAGGTCTGCCCGGCTAAATCTGTGATTCTTATTGCAAAATTGATCCGGATAGCGTCGATATTACTGTTATTAGCGACCCCATCTCTTTTCTTGTGTCACTTCTGTGGAATCTAATCGTGATGGTAACCGCTACAGGTGTGATGCTAACAGGTTGTTTATGTTGTCATGTCTGCTTTTGGACATCCCCCACCTGTCCACCCTTCCATCCCGGTAACCTCTGCAAGTCCCTCTCAGACGCAACTGCCAAACAGGTAGACGCAGACATCTAATCCTGACCAAGTCCAGACAAGCTGCTTCTCCCCGGGAAAAAACGCCTGGTATGTAGGATACACCTTTCACCTCTCTCACAAAGAGGGACACACACACACACACACACACACACACACATACATACGCACTCAGGTGAAAGAATTCTACAGCTCCTGCTCCCTAACTTGCCTGTCTTGTCCGTGCCTGCTTGTGGGAAGCTGGTGCGTCTGGCCTCTTCGCGCCGTTTTGGCTGTCATGCCGTCTCATGGTCGACATTCCATGGGGCAGATTGAGTCATGCAGGTAAAGAAACACAGAGGAAACCACAAAAAGGCCGCGGTCACCACGTTACACCCTGTCCCGGACCACGGTCTGGTGGTGATTTGTGAGGGGATTTTACAGGGAAGCGGGGTGTAGCTGCCATGACGTATCAGTAAAATTCATGGAATCCGGCATCTTCCCTTTTTAGATATTGAGTTATTTTGGACCGATTTAACGAGTCCCTCTCGCCCATCTTGGAGTCTGTCTCTTTGGTCTGCGTGTGTGTATGCGTCTGCTTGTTGTGTTTGGAGTAAAAAGAACCCCACCTGTATTTATCCAGCAGCTCCGTTTACACACACACACACACACACACATACACACACGCACACACGCATTCACAGAGCTCAGCAAAGGCCCAGGTGCTCTGTAAAACAAATTAGACAAAGGAGGACAGTGATCATCCACAGAGCACACACACACACACACGCATACACAGCGCACACACATGCCCCAAACAGCAGCTATGACGGTTAAACTGAATCTAAACGTAACTTTGAAATTTCCATACCAGTGCACCCCCGAGGCATTCATAAGCAAAACAACCACACACACACCATCTGTATCCATCGGCGCCAAGTTGTTGCATCTTCAGAGGTGTGCGTCACGATAAAACAAGTATCTTTTCCTCGTTTTCACATCAGACTCATCCTGACGATGTTTACTCGACATTCCCTGACATTAATACAAATTTTCAAAATAAGACATGCATCATCTGCAATTGGTTACCAGGATTGATAGCGGGTAAGCATTAATGGATAGACGTCACACAACAGTGATGCCACACATGTCACACACACACACACCCATACACACACACACACATACAGTGTTTGTATAAGTATAGTAATCCCAAACACTGGGATCTTCCCATACAATGGATTCATTAAGCAGACAATAGCATTGTGTCAGATAATGACCGGCCCCTCCCTGCCTTCTGTCCCCTCTGAAGCACACACACTCACACACACACACACACACTCACGCACACGCACACAGCAGTTAAGCACACCATCAAACATCTGGTAAAGCAAATCTCTCTCACTCGGTGTGCGTGTGTGTGTGTGTGTGGATGCATGTGTGTGCGTGTGAGCGATGGCTATCAGTGGTCAGACTGAGGCCATCTATGAGGCTGCGCAGTCATGCAGCAAGTCGCCTCATTCCCCACTCCGCTACTCCAGCCATTTGTCCCCACAATCGGCCGCCGCGCCTACCATAAAAACCAACGTTACGTCTCCACACAAACCTCAACCGAGCGCGGCGGGCCTTAACTTTTTTTTCTACACTCAGTCAAACCTGTGGCTGAGTTTTGTGTACGTGCACGCGTGTCACTGTTGTGTTTTCGGGGCTCCCGTCAGGTAAGGTGGGCGGGTCTTACCGGGCTCGTAGCCTGCTCTCAACCAATCAGCAATCAGCCAGCGGGCAAATTAGCCAATCAGCGCAGCGCTTCTACCTCTGCAATCCCTCTTGCTGTGAAAGAATTTCTAGCACAGCTGACCCGCTGCCATTAAGCAGGACAGGGCAATTATTATTTTTTTTAATGGCAGCAGGACATGTTGATGTTTGCCATGAGTAACGCGCAGGTGAGTAAGCGGCGGGCGGAGTGATTGGACGTGGAGACACAAAGGCCTACAGAGAGGCGCACGGAGGGAGGGAGAGTGAGAGAGAGAGGAAGAGAGAGAGAGGGAGCAAAAAAAAAAAAAAAAA
>OMPJ01004270.1:1911-14693 GCA_900312935.1 Carapus acus | reverse complement strand
GGTCCCCCCCCCACCCCCCACCCTACGCACCTCAAGGAATAATTCATACTTCCCAAATATGTTGAAAATAATTTTAAATTGCTCATGTTTGTTCTGTGAAGAAGCGTGACACGGGAAACGGTACGTTAACAATCCAGAGTGGAACTAAATGCGGTAGCACGGATTGATATGAGAGCAGCAGGTTCAACTCTGAGTCTTTGATTACGCAGTGGTCCATTATTGATAGTCGAGTGGTCATTATACGAAAATAATGACTGCTCACGTGACTAGTAACGGTCAATCAGAACCGAGCATTCACATAAGCCGTGTAATAAACAGTCATTAAGCCCTCGTGTGGAATCCATTGATGTAAAATCAACTGAACTGAATTAGAATCTTTAGCAATTTAGAAATCTAAGAAATTTCAGAAATTTCTGCCTCTCAGTCAAGAGGGGGAGCTATTGCACATCCACATGTGTCAACTCGTTGTCAACTCTCACAGCACTTTGCCATAATTTTTGCCCATATCTAATTCTGAAATTCTTAAATACTTATATAAATATATTCTATACAGGGTAGGGTTTAGCCCTAACCCTAACCCTACAAATAGATAGGTTTAGTGTGTGTGCGTGTGTGTGTGTATTGCATCCTGTTGTAAGCTTACAGACCCAGCGTTACAGTAGTCTGTCCGTGCATCTGTCTGTATGACACAGCGAAGAAATGCAAATATGGCGCATAGGCAAAGAAATTATACTAGTCCCAAGAAGGCATGGCAAAACGGCTTTCAACACTGGGAGGTGGAATGATATGTGTTGATGTGTGTCATTTCGATTGAGCCACTTCAGTAATGTTGAAATATTGAAATCTTGCCAACAGATATTGAAATTTTATTTCAAAATATGAAATCAGATTTTACTCATTTTGGAAAGAAAAACTTTATTTAAATCAGAATTGTCTGGCTGCTCATATTCTGATTAAAATGTTCAAATCTTTATGACTTTCTTTATGTTAAATCTTTATGTTAATTCTCTTTGTTCAGTTCCTCAACAGATAGCTGTCCAAGGGTACATCATGAACAGTTTCACAGAATACATAAATTACGTGTCCATGCTATAAAAAACTGTATTGGTTAATAATTGCTATGCATTCCAAAAAAAGGAATTAAAGCAGTGCCATGTCATATTTGGTGTCTGTATTTTCAGGTCAGTAGCAAATTACAGTCTAATTTCACCCTGCGATTTCTTGCACTCATGTTTCTATTTCCATAGTGGATGTGATTAGAAATGTTTATGGTTTACAAATATGTTTTGCAAAGTGCTTATGACGAAGGTAACCGACGTAGTCAATATGCCTATTCTGTAGTCAGTGTATGTATTTCACCAGTATTTTGTTCCATGAAGTACGAAAGCCTCTTTATAGAATGTTAGATAACGGAACAATTCAAAACAAATTCTGATATTAACTTGTGATTAAAAACCGTGCTTCCACTTTTATCTCTGTATGATATATAAATGAAGTATTCACCAGAAAAGTTCATCAAACTTTTAAATTAAACCAAGGGACTTACAGAATTTTTCAACCCTGTCTGCTTGTTAAGACAATGTTTCTAACGAAGAAGAGAAGTACCACAACAATCTTAAATGTTTCCCATTTAAGGCATGAATTCCTTACGTGATGATTGCTGTTTTATTAACAGGTTCTAAAAAAACGGGTTCTAATGTTCAATAACCCACATTTAATTTTCATATCTTGTTGCACAAGCTGTCGTGCAGGAAGGTGCTGTTCGATTCCCATGTGGATGCACACATATCTCTGACTGCATGTCTTGGACATTCGGGTGAAGGCAGGAGCTGAGCTGTCAACCGATCACCACCTGGTGGTTAGTTGGATTTGCCAGCGGGGGAGGAGCTGCAAATGACATTCTGAATGGATAAATAAAACCTCCTCTAACTTTGTCATATACCCCACTCCTTTTATGGGCTGCTAGAAGAGATCAGTCACCCTTACCTCTGCATGATCCTCTGAAGCCCTCTTCAACTACCTCCATAAACCATTTTTGCCCTTGCCCTGCACCTGCAAGCTCCATCATCTCTTCTTATTGTCGAGCCATTTTCAATCTTGTCTCTCATCTCACCTTATCTCATAAACTCCCCTGTCTCTCTGTGTGCATCTCTATCCTGTTTACTTCTGGATACTTATGACAAAAACCTTGGCATCTCACTTTGCCCGCTATTCCTTACATCCTTTCTCACAGACACAGCCATCATGTTATGACAGTATAAAAGTTAAAACTATAACTGCTGCCTTTTAGATAACTTGTGGTTATATATAACACAGAGGTTGAGTCTGAATCCATAGCAAGAAGTAGATCATTTACCACTTTGGTTAGAGCAGTTTCAGTGGAGTGACAGGCCCTGAAAGCCGATTGAAGAGGTTCGCAAAAATAATTCTCCTCTATGTCAGTCAAAAGTTGCAGGAACACGACTCTCTCTAGTACTTTAGAAAAGAATGCAAGATTAGAAACTGGTCGGTAGTTGTTAAGAGACCCTGGGTTAAGATGTGGTTTCTTAAGAAGGGGTTTAACTACAGCCGTCTTAAAACTTTTAGGTACAATGCCTGTACCAAGTGACATTTTAACAATGCCCAACATAGCAGAACCCAGGAAAGGCCAGACGCCTTTAAAAAGTTTAGCTGGTAAAGGGTCAAGGAGACAAGTAGTTGATTTAGACCCTGACACCAGCTGAGTCGGAGTATCCAGGGAGATAGACTTAAATACTTTAATGACTGGGACTATACATAACTCTTTGTATAGATCGGAAAAACATAGGATGACGCCGGTTACAGTCCACAATAAGCTCTTTGTCCAAAATGAGCCATCGGGGAACCCAGCTCCGTTCCTCCGGCCCATAAATGGCCCAGTACACCAGATACTGCAGTCCCCGTCCTCGACGGCAAACATCCAGCAGTCTATTCACTGTGAAGGCAGGGGCGTCGTCAATGAGCCGTGGTGGAGGAGGGGGACGGACAGGTGGGGGCAGTGGGCTCTCCCGCACAGGCTTAAATTGAGAGACGTGAAATGTTGGGTGTATCCGCATGGATTGGGGAGAGAGCAAACGTGCAGCGCTGGGATTAACCAGTCTCTCTACCACAAACGGGCCGAGGAACCAGCTTGCGGGATTCCATCCGGAGTGGGAGATCTTTAGCCTTCAGCCATACCTTTTGCCCCGGAGTGTACACAGGGGCCAGTGTGCGGCACCGATTGGCCTGCAACTCCATTTTACGAGATGACTGGAGCAGGGCTGAACGGGTACATCTTCAGGTCCGCTCACACCTCCTCATGTAGGCCTGAACTGAGGGGACAGCTAATTCCTGCTCCTGGCAGGGAAACAGAGGTGGCTGATAGCCGAGAGAACACCGAAAAGGGTACAGACCAGAGGATGCATTGGCTAGGGAATTGTGGGCATTGTAACCCATGGGAGCAAGGAGTACCAGTTAGAAGAATTGTCCGAGGTGGTGCACCGAAGCATGACCTCCAAACTTTGGTTGGTCCGCTCTGTCTGGCCATTAGGTTCAGGGTGGTAGCCAGAGGTCAGGCTGGAGGTCATGCCCAAGGCTTTACAAAACGCTCTCCACACCCCAGAGGTAAACT
Source organism: Carapus acus (assembly GCA_900312935.1). Lineage (NCBI taxonomy): Eukaryota > Metazoa > Chordata > Actinopteri > Ophidiiformes > Carapidae > Carapus > Carapus acus. Next base: position 11,065 of record OMPJ01004270.1, on the reverse strand, counting down.
GTGACCCCCGGTCAGAGACAATATCAGAGGGAATCCCATGGAGCTGAACCACATGGTCCACGAGCAGGTCAGCAGTCTTTTTGGCAGAAGGTAAACTCGGTAGCGCGACAAAATGGGCTGCCTTAGAAAACCGATCGACTATGGTGATGAGCGGTGTTTCCATCTGAGGGAGGTAGCCCCGTAATGAAGTCAATGGCAATATGAGACCAGGGCCTACCTGGAATGGCCAAGGGGTGCAGCAGTCCAGGGACATGTAGGTTGGAGGACTTGTTACGGGCACAAACAGAGCAGGCAGAAAGCATTTCACGGGTATCCCGGTCCATGTTGGACCACCAGAAATGCTGCTTAAGGACCCCCATCGTCCGAACGGCTCCAGGGTGGCAGGTCAGACAGGAGGAGTGAGCCCACTGAAGGACCTGGGAGCGTGCAGCATTTGAGACGAAGAAAGTACCAGGATCAGGCTGAAGCTCATGTGCCCGGCGAACCTGAGCCTCTACCTCCCAGGTAAGGGAAGCCACAAGACAGGACTTGGGGAGAATGGTTTCAGGTTCCTTAAAGGATCCCTCTCCTGGGGCCTCATTTACTAACTGTGCTCAGAAAAGCTTCTATTTTCTATTTTCAATTGTGTGGACGAGCCGAAAGAACAAAAAATCCGCAGTTACTAAACGTGCGTAAGCTGGTCGCACGAACACACCTGCGCAATCGGCGATGATAACTGTCACCTGTGCGCAACTGCCACGCTCGTGCACATTTGGGGTTATTTGCATGAAGAAACGCCCTCAATTGACCATATATGTTAGGGACAATCCCCTTATAAATACGCCACTGAATATTCTCCTCCGAACCGGCAACATGGAGAAAAAGGCGAAGAGGAATAACTTTTCAGGCACATATCCTTTTTAACAAAATAGATGACCACCAGCAACAATTGTTTGGGACGCTAAATTCAAATATGTCTTCAATAACCAAAACTGCAGCTTGGGAGAAGGTGGCAACATTCATAAACGCTATTGGGTCGCCCGAGAGATCGGTGGCAAAGAAAAAAAGAAAAAAAAGGTTCAACATCAAGATCCCTGCTAAAAAGCGCGTTGCAGCCCACAGAAGAACAAACTTCTCAGCTGTTTCGCAAAATAAATGAGTCATGTGTTCCTCCGGGCCACCAGGCACCAACGTTCAAAAGGGTCATACTGGAACCGCAAATTATTTGTGTATACACAGAATGAAATCCTTTCCTGTTAATGTTATTAAATTCATTATGTGATGGTGCCCTGAGAGCGACATGTGTCAAATCTATTGCACCTATGATGTTGGTGCCGGCGATGGCATGAAATCCCTGCTTGATTTCTATTTGTTGGTGGTGTTCGAACGGGAATTGAATGTAGGCTAAAGAAATGATTGCCTGCAACACCGCTGGCATGAATCTAGCAACCGTTGGCTGTGAGATGCCACATATGTCTCCGATCTCCCGCTGGAACGTCCCGGTGGCCGAGAATCCCAGGATGGAAACATCCTGAATGTGCACAGGGATAGCTTTGGAGCGTTTTGTCTCCCGCTTCAACATAGGGTGTAGATCACGGCACAGATCCATCAGTTTATGTCTTGGGAAGCGGTACCTGCCGAGGAGGAACTCTGTGTTCTCTGCGAACACATCTGCGCGGTCTCTGAAAACGCGCTCCCTGCATAGCGCACGGTGCTCTAAATCCTCAAGCATTTCTTTCCTTCCTTCCTTCCCTCATTCATTTATTCATTAGAGGGAAGGGGAACCGGTGAGGAGTTTGAGATCGCTTGACACTCTGTATGGGCTCTATTTGTAGTCTCACTGTTCTACCACTGGATGTTATGCTTACGCATAGTAAGAGGTATGCGTAGGTTTACACACCTTTCTACGCACACGTTGGTAGATGTCATACTTTGACTTAGAATGTGCGTATGCGCTACTTGCGCACTTTTACGTGAGCAAGCACGGTTGATAAATGAGGCCCCTGAAAACGTCCAGCTTGATGTTCCTTGAATCGGGCCTGTAAGGATGAACCTAAACCGGTTAAAAAACAGTATCCAACGGCAACGGGCCTGACGGGAATTCAGTCTTTTGGCAGAGTACATTTATTAAAGGTTCTTATGATCTGTCAAAACGATAAAAGGATGTTCTGCCCCGTCCAGCCAGTGTCGCCATTCTTTGAGAGCTAACTGCTAGCAGCTCCCGACCCCCCATCCCCGTAGTTCTTCTCTGCAAATGAAAGGTGCCGGGAGAAGAACGCACATGGGTGCAGCTTGTTGTCCACTGGGGACCGTTGGGACAGCACCGCCGCCACTCCCGTGTCCGAAGCATCTATTGGAGGCCGGGGTCAGGCTGAATCAAAATGGGGGCAGTAACAAACCGTCTCTTTAAACAGATCTCAAGGGAGGCTGGGGACATAGAGTCCAGGTGGACCATGTTTTTCACCTCCATAGTCGAAGCAGCAGTCCAAAGCTGTGGCCGTAAGGCTGCGGGTGCCTGTCATGGCGGCAATCCCCGAACCCGGTAGTGGACACCAGAAGTATGGGATGCCGTCAAGCTGAAGAAGGAGGCCTATAAGGCTCATTTGGCCTATGGGTCTCCTGAGGGAGCTGACAGGTACCAGCAGGCCAAGCGTGCATCAGCACGGGCTGTCACGGTAGCAAAAACACGGGCCTGGGAAGAGTTCGGAGAGGCCATGGAGTTCTGACAAACCGTCTGGTGCCTTAGAAGGGAAAGCAGTGCCCCACCAATGCTGTCTACAGTGGAGGTGGGAGATGCTGACCTCAACTGAGGATGTGGTCGGGCAGTGGCAGGAATACTTCGAGGATCTCCTAAACCCCACTGACATGTCTTCCATAACCAACACTGACATGTCTTCCATATGTCTTGTGCTCCGAGTGCTCCTACATCCACGGGGACGCAAGCCTTTACCTTCCACATCCGTTCTAGCCGCTCTTTCAACCCTTGGTTTTTCTCAACCTCTTTGAGCTCCTTCTTTCTGATGTTGGCGTTTGCTGGTATTGCCATATCTATCACCACAGCCCTCTTGTGCTCTTTGTCCACCACCACTATGTCTGGTAGAGACAGAGGACCTGGAAGTGGACTCACTCATCACCCAAGCTGAAGTCACCGAGGTAGTTAAGATGCTCCACGGTGGCTAGGCGCCCGGGGTGGACAAGATCCGCCCTGAGTATCTCAAGTCCCTAGATGTTGCAGGGCTGTCATGGCTGACACGCCTCTGCAACATCGCATGGCAGCTAGGGAAAGTGCCCTTGGACTGACAGACAAGGGGTGGTGGTCCCTCTGTTCAAGAAGGGGGACCAGAGGGTGTGTTCGAATCAAAGAGGGATCATACTCCTAAGCCTCCCCGGGAAAGTCTATTGCAGGGAGCTGGAGAGGAGAATCTGGCCAATAGTGGAACTTCAGATCCAGGAGGAACATTGCTGGTTCCGTCCTGGCCGTGGAACACTGGACCAACTCTATACTCTCCGCAGAGCACTGGAAGGATCATGGGAGTTTGCCAAACCAGTCCACATGTGCTTTGTGGACTTGGAAAAGGCATTCCATCAGGTCCCTCGACCGGGTCCCTCGTGGTCCTCTGTAGGGGATGCTCCGAGACTATGGAGTTCATGGCACCTTATTACGGGCTGTGGGGTCTCTATAATTCAATTCAATTCAATTTAATTTGTATAGCGCTAAATCATAACAGTTATCTCAAGGCGCTTTACAGGATGGAGCAGGTAGTGCTCCTCAGCATGTTAACACTCAGGGGCTATGGGATGGACACGCAGACACCCAACACATCCCCTATTAGCGACAGTGGCAAGGAGAAACCTCCCCTCAAAGGCATTAACCTCGGGAGGGCCGGGCTACAGGTGGGCGGTCAACTGCCCTGACCGGTCGGGTTGGGAGAGAGAGGGGAGGAGGGAGAGGTAGAGAGGCAGAGAGAGTCTGACACAGGTGTAGGGATGCACAAGTGTAGGGATGCACAGCAGCAGCAGGACCCAGATGTTCAGCGGTCCGTCATCACTGGTGGTGTTCTACTTGCCGGCTACGGGGTAGTAAAGCACAAGACAACTGGAGCAGGAGTTTAATCCGCATTGCCGGCAGTCAGTCAGACGTATTCCCAGTGCATGTTGGCCTCTAGCAGGGCTGCCCTTTGTCACCGATCCTGTTCATTATTTATATGGACAGGATCTCTAGGCGCAGCCAGGGGCTGGAGGGGGTCAAGTTTGGGGAGCACAGGATCTCATCGCTGCTTTTTGCAGATGATGTTGTCCTGTTGGCACCCTCAGACAAGGACCTCCAGCGTGCGCTGGGGTGGTTTGCAGCCGAGTGCGAGATGGCGGGGATGAAAATCAGCACCTCTAAATCTGAAGCCATAGTTCTGGACAGGAAAAGGGTGGTTAGCACCCTCCGGATCGGAGATGACATCCTGCCTTAAGTGGAGGAGTTTAAGTATCTTGGGGTCCTGTTCAAGAGTGAGGGTAGAACAGAACGGGAGATTGACCGACGGATTGGCGCAGCGGCGGCAGTGATGCGGTCGATGTACCGGTCCGTCGTGGTAAAGAAGGAGCTGAGCCGCAAGGCAAAGCTCTCGATTTACCGGTCGATTTATGTTCCTACCCTCACCTATGGTCATGAACTTTGGGTCATGACCGAAAGGACAGGATCTCGGACACAAGTGTCCGAAATGAGTTTCCTCCACAGGGCGATGGGACACACTCTACGAGATAGGGTGAGTTCTGCCACCCGGAGGAGCTCAAAGTAGAGCTGCAGCTCCTCCGCATAGAGAGGGGCCTGTTGAGGTGGCTCGGGGAGATTTTCCAGATGCCCCTTTGGACGCCTTCCCAGGGAGGTGTTCTGGACATGTCCCACTGGAAAGAGACCCCAGGGAAGACCTTCAACACATTAGAGGGACTATGTCTTCCGACTGGCCTAGGAGTGCCTTGGGAACCTACCAGAGGAGAAGGAAGGTCAAGTCAAGTCAAGTCACTTTTATTTGTATAGCCCAATCTCACAAATTACAATTTGCCTCAGAGGGCTTTACACTCTGTACAGCAATACAACATCCTCTGTCCTTAGACCCTCGCATGGTATAAGGAAAAACTCCCCAAAAACCCCTTTAACAGGGAGAAAAAGGAAGAAACCTCAGGGAGAGTAACAGAGGAGGGATCCCTCTCCAAGGACGGACAGACATGCAAAAGATGTTGTGTACAGAGACACAAACAATATACAACAGTCATAACAAGTATTAAAGATGATATAGTTTTCTCATGTAGCGAAGAGGATGCCAAGCAGCTTCCAGAATGCCACCGGGAGAAAGCCGGACCAGAGCCATGACCACCATTGCATTAACTACAGACTCCGGAATTGGCAGTGATAGATGGGGGAGCGGAGCATGTCAAAGATGGGTGATGATGCAGTGGGGGATGCCTAGGACAAGAAAGACAGGGAGGAGAACAGGGAGAGAGACAGAGAAGAGGGAAAGGGGCACACAGCTCGGGTGCTCATGAGCTTGTGGAACATAAACAGAGGGTTAGAAAAAAAGCAGGGGTTGAGCAGTTGCGATGAACAACAACAATAAAAAGTAATCTAAGTAAAATCTCTTTGGCAGGATAGTATTTGTAAGCAAATAGACAAATTCAGGAAACTAAGTGTAAGTTAAGATAAAAATATGAGTTTTTAGATTTGATTTAAAGTTTTCAACAGAGTCAGAGGATCTGATGTCAGCAGGGAGGTTATTCCATAAGTACGGGGCCCGATAGGAAAAAGCCCTGCCACCTGCAGACTTCTTATTAACTTTGGGTACATACAGTTGCCCTGCATTTTGAGACCAGAGAGCTCGAGCCGGAATATAGGGTCGAATGAGGTCAGAGAGGTATACTGGAGCACGCCCAATTAGAATTTTATAGGTCAGCAGAAGCACCTTAAAGTCTGATCTAACATGGATAGGAAGCCAATGAAGGGAAGCTAGGATAGGTGTAATATGTTTGAATTTTCTTGTTTTAGTTAAGATTCTAGCTGCTGCGTTCTGAACCATCTGAAGACTTTTAGTACTGGCGCGAGGCAGACCTGAGAGGAGAACATTACAGTAATCCAATCTAGATGAAACAAATGCATGAATTAGAGTCTCTGCATCAGCCATGGATAGAAACGACCGAATTCTGGCTATATTACGTAAATGAAAGAAGGCAGCCTTTGTGGTTTCCTTAATGTGCTTATCAAAAGAAAGGGTGGGATCAAACATTACACCAAGATTCTTGATAGCCACACTTTGCGAGATGACACAGTTGCCGAGAGTTATTGTCATTTGATCAAACTGGTGTCTGTGTCTGGCAGGACCAACAACCAGCATCTCGGTTTTATCAGAGTTTAAAAGCAAGAAATTTTGTGCCATCCAATTTTTCACAGAGGCCAAGCAGATTTCTAATTTAGTAATCTGGGAATGACCATTTGCCCTTATAGGCACACACAGCTGGGTATCATCCGCATAGCAATGAAAATTTATTCCATGACTGCGTATAATTTGGCCAAGAGGTGAAATATAAAGAGGAAAAGCGTCGTCCTCCTTGCACTTGGCAATAAATCCATTCAAGCGGCCAACCATCGCGGGTGCTCCATCTGTGGTGATGGACACCAATTTGAACACTGGGAGCTGAGTTTTCCTTTTTTTTTTTAAAAAAACTCAGCTCCCTTTTGGGAGCTGAGTGTCAATTTAGAATCTAAATTAAACGATAACCCGCTGGCATGCAAGGAAGATGTCGTTGTGTGCGCCTGCGCATGCCGGTCTGTGTACATCTGCATGACGCGGACTACCTACACTACCTCCGTGGTCGACTGGTAGACCGTGGTGGACTGGTAGACCGTGGTCGACGCGTTGGGCACCCCTGCTCTACACAAACAGCCATCTCGCACTACTCCCTGCCCTCATATACACACGCATACCTGTACACACACACACACACACACACACACACACGCACACACGCACACACACACACCGTCACCTCCTTTGCTCCCACCAATGGATCGATCCGTAAGCGTAAGTATACCTTTAACGATGTTGACCAGGGCCACACCCCCCTATCTGTCTCTGGAGCTGTTTACTTCAGCTTCAGATAGCATCTGTCTTTCCTTCCACCTCCCTTTCTCTTCGTCTCCCCTGTCCTCTACAAATGGAGTGGTTCAGCGCATGCACAAACACACACACACACGTTTCTTCTGTCTTTATGACATTTGGAGTACCTGATGTTGCTCCGGAATTGCCTCTCTCCTTCTCTTTTTTTCCCAGCCCACTCTCTCTCTCACTCTCTGTCTCTCAAACACAAAAACACGTGCACAGCAAGAGAGGTCAAGGGTGATTAACAGATGTAAATAAACCCTTTTGTATATTTGTGTGTGTGTGTGTGTGTGTGTGTGTGTGTGTGTGTGTGTGTGTCTGCTCCTGAGTTTAAGGACATGACCTGGAACCAATTTGTGTACCTAAGAGAGACATGAACAATTCTTTGTGAGAGCTCATATAGGCTACAGACGTGTATTTGTGTGTGTGTGTGTGTGTGTGTGTGTGTGTGTATGTATGTATGTATGTATGTGTGCGCGCGCACGCGCAGATGTTGTGTGTGTCAGCCACTGCCATGTGATTCAGGGTTCATTGCTCCTGCATTCTGAGAGCAAAGCAGTGACAGAGATTTCAAATGCTGCCCCCTGCTGGACAATAAGGCCCATTTGATATCTGAGGGTTGTTGTAAAACAGCAGGCAGAGAAAGAAAAAGAGAGGTTTAGAGAAGAAGAAAACGGGAGGGAGATAAAAATGTGATATGGTTAACTTACTCCTCTCCACCTCCCTCTCTCACTCTTTCTCTCACTCACTCTCCCCCAAATACTTGTCCTGCGCTCTCTCTCCAACTTCTTTTGTACCTTTTTTTCTCTCTTGCCTTCCCTTTATTTTCCCTCTCCCTTTCTTACTGTCTCCTTTCTCTACACTCTGTTCTCCACCTCTCCATCTGTCATCGTTTGGTCATCGCTGCCGCTCCATATATCACTGTTTGCTCATCGCTGCTGCGATTGATTTGTCATTCTCATGTAATTGCATGCCATTTAATTATGTTGGCCATGCTGTAATTTTTTTCATAGAGACATTAATCGTCGATCCTGTGACGACAAAGAAACCTATGACGAGAGACAGAAAACCTTGGAGACAGACAGAGAGAGAGATAACAGTATCCAGAGGCTCTCTTCATTGGATTGCAGTGATCTGGACAAGGCATCGGGCATGCCGTTAAAGGGTATTGGCAGCACTGTAGATGTCTGATCAGCCTCAGCCAAAAAGACATTTTTCACGCTTTTATTTTTTGGAGCAATTAGATTATGCCATGTTTCAAAGAGACTGTGGTGACAGTTTCAGTGCAAGAGGGGCACAAAGAAAGAGGGCAAGAGAGGCCTTACTGCCATTCACTGACCTATGGATATTCAAAGGAGTCTCTAAACTGTCTCTAAACGCATCTGAGCTTTAGATCTCAACAGCTTTGAAAAAGGCAGCGTGTGGCAGATCTCCAAAGTACCCTAAGCCCTACCACCTTGCCAGGCCTCAGTAACGCCTCTCACACCAGAATCTGCACACATACAACACTGATTTGGAATAAAACCAAATGAAAGACATTCTCACGGCAGAATTTCATTTTCTTAATCATGGAGGTTATCCACTGAATAACATACCAGATTTGTGCACAGATTTTCTGTTCTGCATTGGAAGACTGCACCAATCCAGATTAAGGTCAAAGGTCTTCTGCTTGAAAACCTGTTGCAATTTAACATCTGTGAGATATGTACGCCCTCTATTGACCAATATACAAATTGCAGTTTGGATTATTCGCTATGCACACATAGCAGGATGATCTTTTTGTCACACAACGTGATCAATATCTGCAGCTTTTATTAATAAAATTATCAGTTTTGTATTCATTCATTTAGTTAGTGACATTTAATATGTTTCATCTTATACATTATTTATATTGCCAGTGAATGTGAAAATAATGATGGGTTAATTGTTCTTATGGTGAGACAATCAAAATTTTTATAGTTTTTGTGATTGAGCAATTTGGACAGTTCACAATACTGCGCGCACACACACAAATACACGCACACAGGCACGCC
>OMPJ01004264.1:21673-36932 GCA_900312935.1 Carapus acus | reverse complement strand
CTCACTCGCTCCCCCTCTATGCCTCTCTCTCTCTCTCTCTCTCCCTCCGCCCCCTCTCTTTCTTTCTCTCTCTCTCCCATTCTCCATCTCTCTGTCGCCCCTCCCACTCCCTCCCTTCCTCCAATCCAACATCTTCACATCTTTCACTCTCTCCCTACCGCATCCGTCCTCTTGCCCTCCTCTCGCTCTACTCTCAGCACTTCTTGGCCTCCCCATCTTCTTTTGTCCTCCTCCTCCTCCTCTTCAACCGCCTCTCCCTCTCCTCTGTGCAGCCTCAGCCCCTTAATCATTTATCACGGTGCTGTTCTGGCCGTGGGCAGGGCTGTGGATGCGGTGCTGCAGGGGTTGTGGGTCAAACGTTGGACCTCACGGGGAAAAAAGATCCTCAGTATTTTGTGACTTTGTATATATTCTTCACTGTAACACACACATGCGCACATTGCCCATACTTTTCGATATCCACACACGCATCAGCACTTTGCGTCTGCATGGTTTTTGAATGTTTGAGTGCTCGTGTGTTGGCGGCTGTGTAGATGGCACACCTGGCACCTTCGTTTTCTCCAACCTTCTTTTTCCCTCTGCAGCTTCTCTGTCTTCTCTGTCATTCCCAAATTTCAGAGTAAAAGTGCAGGCTGAGGACGTTCTGCTCAGCCCGCGCAGATGTGCTTGAGTGTGTGTTGGTGCACGTGTGTGTGTGAGCACCCAGTGCAGGTGAACATAAGAAATACAAACCAGCTCCATTAGTGTCTACTGGTGTTTTTGTGGTCTTCAGTTGAAATTTCATGGCATTGTGGGAAGCGATGTGAAATTCTGTCCGAACGTTTCCTCTTATAATCTCAACGCTTTGTGAACAGTGTCCGGAGACTTTTGTGTTCAGGTTCCCTCAGTGGTGGGCCGGGGGTCTGTCGGTGTGACAGCACCATGGGCATGAAGGTCCATCTCTGTGACCACACGGTCAGAGCTGTCCTCTGACATCTGCTCTCCATTCCTATATCAGATGAACGTGAGGCGGTTCAGAAGAAGACCTTCACCAAATGGGTCAACTCCATCCTGTCCCGCGTCGGCTGCCGCATCTTCGACCTCTACCTGGACCTACGGGACGGACGCATGCTCATCAAGCTGCTGGAGGTTCTCTCAGGGGAGCGGCTGGTAAGAGACGCCTTCCTCCTCAACGCTGATGTCGGATTTCCAGGAAATATCTTTTTTTTCTCTCCGTATATTGTACGCTCACACAGCCAAAGCCGACAAAAGGCCGCATGCGTATCCACTGCCTTGAGAACGTGGACAAGGCCCTGCAGTTCCTGAAGGAGCAGAGAGTCCACTTGGAGAACATGGGCTCCCATGACATCGTTGACGGGAACCACCGTCTCATCCTGGGCCTCATATGGACCATCATCCTGCGCTTCCAGGTAAAAGAGAAGATATTGTTCCGCAGTTGGCGCCGATGTAGAATATTGTGTTGAAAATAACGTCTCCTCCCCGACTACTCAAGTCTGGATCAGACACAGGGAGGTGTTTGTGATGTCTTTCTCCGCTCACCAGTTGTTATTTTCTGCTTTGTGATGTTTGTCCCCAAACATCAGAGTCCACGCGTGTGTGTGTGTGTTTGTGTACAGGGGGTGCGGAGGTCAGATATTTATTTTGAATTTGACAGCAGCTCCATTTTTAGACATGTCAGCTCACACACTGCCTCCTTTGTTATTCGGTGTTTTCAAAAATAGGGAAGGGACAAAAGCAAGAGAGAGAGGGGAAGAAAGGAGAGCCCGCTCGTCTTTACAGTCTCGTTACGCCAAGGGGGGGCTAAATTTAGCCGGGGACCGTCTCTCAGGTCGCATTGCCGCTCTAATTACTCAACAAGCAAGGGCGAGCAGAGGTTCAAGTTCAATAATGGCCGCTTCTCCATTTTCCAAGTGTACGCTCGGCGTGGCGTAGCACCAATTTGGTGCGGTCCAGATGCTGTCGATATTTGATATTTCGCATGGAGTCGTCTTTAGTTTCACACAAAATCAAAGTGTTTCTCTTCGGCGTGTCACGCTGCGTTCCTTTCCAAGCCTTCCCCCCCCGTGGGCACTTCCTGTTGGTGGCACGTTTCCTGCCTGTCTGCTGAGCGTCTGTGGCGTTTGATGGGGCGAGCGGCTGGGCTCGTTTGTCGCTCTTCATTATTCATCAGCCAGCCGCTCTCTTGTCCCCCACCCCTCTCAGATCCAGGACATCGTGGTGGAGACGGGCCAAGCGGACCAAAAGGAGACACGCTCAGCCAAGGACGCTCTTCTTCTATGGTGTCAGATGAAAACGGCGGGGTGAGTGTGCGGTGTGACCTCTGACGGCAGCCTCACACATCTGGGCGACTTTTGGGGACATCGAATCAATCGTGTTGGCCTTAAGAATCACAAAGTCGAACCTGCACATGCACACACACACTCTCTGTCACTCTTGGTGCTGAGCGAAAGCAGGCTAATGCCTCCATGACGTCCTCTGTTGCAGATATCCAAACGTCAACATCACCAACTTCACCACCAGCTGGAAAGACGGTTTGGCATTCAACGCTCTCATACACAAACACAGGTGAACGCAGACGGATGACTGAATCCACTCAAGCTGTCTAAACATGTGCACACACACACACACATTCTCACCCAGGCTGCTTAATCTCTCTCTCTCTCTCTCTGTCAGGCCTGACCTGGTGGACTATGGCTCACTGAGGAGGTCCAACCCGACCTATAACCTCCAGAATGCCTTCAATGTGGCGGAGCAGAAGCTCGGTGTGACCAAGCTGTTGGACCCAGAAGGCGAGTGTCTTCATCATGTCTAAATATTTAGTAATAGCAGTAGTTGTAATGTCGGTGGAACGACACCCAGGCGCCGCTGGAGTCTAACTGGTCTGCTTCTGCAATGCGTAGATGTTTACACAGAGAACCCCGACGAGAAGTCCATCATCACTTATGTGGTGGCTTTCTACCACTACTTCTCTAAGATGAAGCAGCTAGCTGTGGAGGGGAAGAGAGTGGGAAAGGTGAGGAGGAGCGTGTGCCGGGCGGCTCTGTGAGTGCATGGGGATGTCTGTGCGAAGCCTCAGCGCCCGCTCTGTCCCTCTATCCGCCGCTCCAGGTCCTAGATCAGGCCATCGAGACAGGGAAGATGATTGACAAGTACGAGACGCTGGCGTCCGACCTCTTGACCTGGATCGAGCAGACCATCATCGTGCTCAACAATCGCAAGCTGGCGAACTCTCTGAGCGGCGTGCAGCAGCAGCTACAGGCCTTCAACACCTACCGCACTGTTGAGAAGCCACCCAAGTGAGTGTCCACCGTGAGGCGCCGTTTTGCTTTGCACTCTGATGCAGGCCGCTGTCTAAACCTATGATTATTTCCATTAGCTGACCTCTATTCTACAGCATTCAGATACCAACTGCAGGCGAATACTCACTCTCATCTGTGCAAAACACTGACAGAAGTAGCCGCCATTTTTTTGCTAGCACCTCAAGACTGGTGGTGCTAGACACAGTTTTCTAACCAGGATTGGGTTGAATGTTGTGTTGGGACTTAAAAGAGCCACAATATTTCATGTTCATGTTGGAGAAAGTGGTCTTTTGGCCAAAGTGATGTCTGCGTTTGTGTGTGGGATGTACTATTCTCATAATGGTTTGTATTTGTGCATGTGTGTATCTGTTACACAGATTCCAGGAAAAAGGAAACCTGGAAGTTCTGCTCTTCACTATCCAGAGCCGCATGAGGGCCAACAACCAAAGAGTGTACACGCCTAGAGAGGGCGCTCTCGTCTCAGACATCAACAGGGTGGGACATCCCTCCTCAGCTGACATTGATCCCTGACCTCTTAATGGGGTGTGTCATACATGTGCACGTGTGTGTGTGTGTGTGTGTGTGCGCGCAGGCATGGGAGCGCCTGGAGAGGGCGGAGCACGAGAGGGAGCGCGTCCTCAGAGACGAGCTGATCCGCCAGGAGAAGCTGGAGCAGATGGCCAGGAGGTTCGACAGGAAGGCGGCCATGAGGGAGACATGGCTGATGGAGAACCAGAGACTGGTGGCTCAGGTAGGACCAGAGCAGGTCTGGTTGTGACCCTCATCATAGCAAACCAGAAGACTGAGAAGATGCTCCTCACCGTCTTGCAGTGATATTTGCAGACTTTTGTTTCATCAGATCTTCTCCTCTCCCTCCCCAGGATAACTTTGGCTACGACCTGTCAGCAGTGGAGGCGGCGAAGAAGAAGCACGACGCCATTGAGACGGACATTGCTGCCTATGGGGAACGTGTCCAGGCCATGGTGGACATCTCGAAGGAGCTGGAGTCCGAGCGCTACCACGACTCCAAGCGCATTGACGCGCGCAAAAACAACATCATGCGTCTGTGGGAGTACCTGCAGGAGCTGCTCAGGGCCCGCAGAGACCGCCTGGAGAAGAACCTGACCCTACAGAAGATCTTCCAAGAGATGCTGTATATCATCAACTGGATGGACGAGATGAAGGTGAGCTTATCCACCATTGAGAACGGTCACGCTTCTGCTTCGTGGTCGATTCTGTGCTCACGGACGACTCCTCTTTGCGCCCTCAGGCTCGTCTGTTGTCTCCTGACTTTGGGAAGCACCTGCTGGAGGTGGAGGACCTGTTGCAGAAACACGCGCTGGTGGAGAACGACATCGCTCTGCAGGCGGAAAGGGTGCAGAATGCCAGCAAGGCTGCTCTCCACTTCGCCGTCGGGGATAGTAAGTGTGGCAGCTAAGTGGTGTCACAATGTGTGCGTGTGTGTGTCCTAGTTTTATGAGGGATCAGGCTGCAGGCTGCAGGCTGACCGTTTCCTCAGCTGTCAGGGGGCAATAACTTAAGGAAAATAAGGACCGGAGGCTACAGGGTCCTGCTGAGGAAGAAGGTGAGGAACCCTGCTTGCTAAGCCTGTTTCTCCTCCCTGCAGGCTATAAACCCTGCGACCCCCAGGTGATCCACGACCGGGTGCAGCACCTGGGCCTTTGCTACCAGGAGCTCTGCGCCCTGGCGGCCCAGCGCCGGGCCCGCCTGGAGCAGTCCCGTCGCTTCTGGAACTTCATGTGGGAGATGGCGGAACTGGAGAGCTGGATTAGGGAGAAGGAGCAGATCTTCTCCTCGCTGGATTATGGCAAGGACCTGACGAGCGTGCTGGTCCTCCAGAGTAAGCACAGCGCCTTTGAGGACGAACTGGGGGCGAGACGCGCCAACCTGGGTCAGGTCATGGCCGAGGGAGAGCAGATGATCCAGGCTAAACACTTTGGCACGCCCAAGATAGAAGAGAGGATGGAAGACATCGGCACACAGTGGCAGCAGCTGGAGGAGCTGGCGGCTTTCCGAAAGCAGAATCTTGAGGACACCCAGAAGTTCTTCCAATTTCAGGGGGACGCCGATGAGCTCAAGACTTGGCTGCTGGATGCCACGAGACAGATGAGCAGTGACGACGTCGGCCATGATGAGTACACCACACAGAGCCTGCTGAAGAAACACAACGACCTGAGGAAGGAGGCGGTCAAGAACGGCGCCGCCATCGACGCCGTGTCCAAACAGGCCAACGGACTGCCAGAGGAGCTGAGGAACACTCCGGATATCCAGAGGCCCTTGAAGGAAATCAAGGACCTGTACATGGACCTGCTGTCTCTGGCTGACCTCAGACAGAAGAAGCTTGAAGACGCCATGGCTCTGTACACCATCTTCAGCGAGACAGATGCGTTGGAGCTTTGGATGGGCCAGAAGGAGACGTGGTTGGTGGGACTGGAGGTTCCTGAGAAGTTGGAAGACCTTGAAGTTGTTCAAAACAGGTACAAGTTAGTTACGGATGAATAATCTTGTCTAAAATGAGAGATCTATATGTTTACGTTTTGGTCAAACCTCCTCCATCTCACAAAAGGCTCAGCGTGCTCACCCAGGATATGGCCAACGTACAGCTGAGAGTCGATGACGTCAACAAGGCCGCCAAACAGCTGGAGGACAGCAGACATCCCAGCATCAAGGAGGTCAAGGAATGTCAAGCACATCTCAACAAGAGGTGAGTTGAACATGTTTACAAGTATGTCATGATGATTATAAGAAGAAACGGAGGAAATACTCGCAAGTGATTTCATCTCAATGCCATCCAACATTGTCTCTGTCTTGATCTCTCCTCATCTCCCTCAGGTGGGAGGCCTTCAAGGCCATGGTGGAGGAGAAGAAGAGGAAGGTGGATTCTGCTGTCAGCCTAAACAACTATGGCCTGGAGTGTGACGAGACGGAGGCCTGGATAAAAGAGAAGACGCGGGTGATCGAGTCCACGCAAGAGCTCGGCAATGACCTCAACGCCGTCATGACCATCCAGAGGAAACTGTTCGGCATTGAGAGGGACCTTGCCGCCATCGACATGAAGTTGCAGTTCTTGAAGAGAGAGGCGGAGCAGCTGGCTGTGGACCACCCAGAGAATGCAGCCCAGATCTTGGCTCGTGGAGACGATCTGGATGCAGCATGGAAGAAGCTTAGAAAGACCCTTAAGGACAGAGAGGACTCGTTGGGCGAGGTCAGCAAGCTGCAGACCTTCCTCCAAGACATGGACAACTTCCAGTCCTGGCTCTACAGGACACAGAAGGCCGTGGCTTCAGACGAGATGCCCTCAACTCTGCCCGAGGCCGAACAGATGTTGAGCCTTCATGATGCAGTGCGTGAAGACATAAACAACCACGAGGAGGACTACTATCGTGTGAGGGACACCGGCGCCCAGGTCACGCAAGGACAGGAGGATGACCCCCAGTACCAGGAGCTGGAGCAGAGACTGAAAAGCCTTGATCGCGGCTGGCATGAGCTCCAGAAGATGTGGGACAACCGCAAGAACCTTCTAGACCATGGGCTTGGCTTCCAACAGTTCATGAGAGATGCCAAAGCTGTTGGAACTATTCTCAACAACCAGGTAAAAGCACCAAAGGAATAGAAGAATGCAGTGTGGACACCTTCCACACCCAGAATTTGTCTCGCGGCATTGCTTTGAATCCCCCGACCTCGTCGCTAACACGTCAGCCGCTGTATTTCAGGAATACACGTTGGCCCATATCGACCAGCCCGACACCCTGGCCGGGGCAGAGCAGGCCCTGAAGAAGCACGAGGACTTCATGACCACCATGGAGGCCAACGAAGACAAGATTGACAGTGCCCTGCAGGAAGGACAGAGGCTGGTGGACGGTAACAACCTGTATGCCGGGAAGATTCAGGACAAAATGGACACCATCCGAGACAGGTCAGTGGTGGTGATGGAGGATCCCTGAGCTCAAAGCACTGCAAGTCTGGGTTTGTTTTTGCCCCTGAGTGGCTCCCGGCTTGTCCTCAGCACTTTAATGCACAAAACAGCAGATCGAGGCGTGGACACGGGTCTTTGTCCCATTACATCCCGTAATCCAGCAGGGTAGACGGGCGCCTGTTGTAATGGATATTGATCTACAGATGAGTCCGTCCTCCAGAGAGCGGTAGAGAGATGATGACTGTCAGAAGAGAGCAGGTCCAGGTGGAGGAGACGCCTGTCACATGTCGTGTCACACTTGTCTCAGTGTCTCCCCACACGTTTCTGTGTGCGTTTGGTTTGGACTTTCACACGTGGCGTTGTTTTTGTCATGACAGACGCAACACCAACAGAAGAAGAGCCGAGGAGGTGTCACAGAAGCTTCGGGATAACCGCGACCTCCAGCGCTTCCTGCAAAACACCCAGGATGTAAGTCAATAAGACGAGACGCTCGACCAGTCAATGGTCAATTAAGGCCTCAGGGTTTGCTGGGAAACACTGTGGGTTTGCTGAGTCAGGAGTTCAGGCGACAAGTTTTACAAAATGTATTTCCAAGCTTCCAAATCGATTTTTATTCCTCTCATTTTTGTCTCCCTCTCCCCCCCGTTCAGCTGACGCTGTGGATCAACGAGAAGATGCTGACGGCTCAGGACACTTCGTACGACGAGGCCAGGAACCTGCACACCAAATGGCTGAAACATCAGGCCTTCATGGCCGAGCTGGCCTCCAACAAGGAGTGGCTCCACAAAGTGGACCAGGTCAGGCCACCCGTGTGTGTGTGCGTGTGTGCGTGCACATGCCATACGGGCAGGTGGAGGAACCTGTGACCATTGTCAGATACATTCCTGCTAATCAGAAATCCATTTGTTATTTGGATTCAACAATACTGATTTACATTTAGTATCTTAATTTGGCTCCCATTTGTTCAGGATTTATCACAATTACCTTGAGGCTGTTTTAATTTAAGACTTTTCTTTTATTCATATGATTGATCTTGGTGTTAAACTCTCTTAGGAGGGCCATGAACTGATGGAGTCCAAGCCAGAGTTTGAGCCCATTGTAACGGAGCGTCTGGCCAAGCTCCACGAGTTGTGGGACAAGCTGGAGTCCACCACGCAAGAGAAAGCGCGGCTGCTGTTCGACGCCAATCGCTCGGAGCTCATCGACCAGAGCGTGGCCGACATGAAGAAGTGGCTGGCCGAGCTGCAGCAGCAGCTGCAGGCCGGAGATGACGAGGTCAAAGACCTGACCAGCGCCAACATCCTGCTCAAGAAACATCAGGTCAGAGTCGCACACGCTCGCCAGGAGAACATGAATGCAAAAGGCTGAAGAAGATTCAAATGAGGAACCAGGCGATTGTCAACACCTCTGCAATCTTCTTGTCCCAGATGACCGAGCTCCAGGTGCGTAACCGTTCGCGGGAGCTGGACGAGCTCCAGGAGGCCATCAAGGCGCATGGCGCCGATCTGCCCGAGATGGAGGCCGAGCAGCAGGCTCTGCAAGGGGAGTTCCAGCAACTCCTCAATCCGCTGGCCCAGCGCAAGGGCAAGCTGGAGGCCGCCAAGTCCGTCCATCAGTTCTACAGAGACCTGGCAGATGAGCTGGTGAGCAGCACGCAACAGCTCAGAGAGTTCAGAGTGAAGCAGAGCGGGCGCGGTAAAGAAGTTTAGGAAACGCTGACAGTGTTTTGCACTACAAGACGATAATGTATTCGTGTAGAAACACAGTTAAGACCAAAGGCTCTGCGCTCCACCACCAGGAGCTCATTTCTATTCATCCGTATCCTTTGCGCCGGTCGCCCGGGTGGATCATCTGCTTGCAGCACCTTGTTATGCTGAGATGCTAAATGTAGTGATGCAGCGCAAGAGTGACGCAAGAGCAAAGCTGCCGCTAACTTTCGCAGGACCTCGGAAGGACTGCCGGTGGACGTGCATCGGATACAAACAACAAACAAACAGCAACCTCATCCCAATCAATACAGATTTTTTAATCGCAGTTTCATCAGGAGTGATAAAAACCTGACGAAACTGCCGCTCCTCAAAAAGTCGGGATTGCTCAAATGTGGACACGCACTTGTCTCTAACAAAGTCTGTCCTCTTCTTCCTCCTCCTCCTCGTCCTCCTCTCCTCCCAGCTGTGGATCGAGGAGAGGATGCCCCTCGCCATGTCCAAAGAGCACGGCCACAATCTCCAGACGGTGCAGATGCTGATGAAGAAGAATCAGGTGAGCGGTGCGAATGAGACCGACTGGACATGTGAGGGTTTGTCTGTGTTTGATGTAACTTCGCTCCTCCTCCTCCACAGTCGTTGCAAAAGGAGATCGAGGGGCACCAGCCTCGCATCAACGAGGTGCTGGACCGAGGCGGCAGGATGGAAGCTGCCGCGCGGGACGAGGGCCGGCCGGAGGCGGAGAAGATCCTGGAGCAGATGACGGAGCTGGAGGAGGCCTGGGCGCGGCTGCAGGAGGAAATGGCCAAGAGACGGGAGAGGCTGAACGGCGCCAACGTGGCCCAACAGTACTACAACGACGCCGATGAGGCCGAGGCCTGGATAGGGGAGCAAGAGCTCTACATGATTGCTGACGAGAAGGCAAAGGTGGGCGGAGGTCTTTGGAGGTCACCGAGAAACAGGAAGAAGCCCGTCCCTCCGCTTTAACTGCATTTTTCTCCTCCTGCTTCCTCTCCTCCAGGATGAGCAAAGCGCCATGCTGATGCTGAAGCGTCACATGATCCTCATGCAGACGGTGGACGATTACGCCGACCCCATGCAGAACCTGGCTGATCGAGCCCAGAGAATGTTTGCCGAGGAGCATCCGGAAGGGTTCGTGCCACCGGCACCTGTTGTGCGAGTATGAGTAATTGCCTCCACACACACACATTTCCTAATGTTGTCTCTCTCTCTGTCTCCCTCCCTGGCAGCGAGGCCATCATCAGGCGGCAGGGTCAGGTGGAAAAGCAGTACGCAGGGCTGAAGGAGCTTGCTGAGGACCGCAGGAAGAAGCTGGACCACACCTACCAACACTTTCTGCTCAGCCGCGAGGTGGAGGACCTGGAGCACTGGATCGCCGGCAGAGATGTGGTGGCCTCCTCTCAGGAGATGGGCCAGGACCTAGACCAAGTCACGGTATAAGATAACAACACACACACACACACTAGCACACACACGAAAAATATTTGACACCCTCTCTCCTTCCATGAGCAGCTTCTACGGGACAAGTTTCGCGAGTTTGCGCGGGAGACGGGCCTGGTCGGTCAGGAGAGGGTGGACATGGTCAACCAGACGATAGACGAGCTGATCGAGGGCGGACACAGCGAGGCGGCCACCATGGCCGAGTGGAAAGACACCATCAACGAGAGCTGGGCCGACCTGCTGGAGCTCATCGACACTCGAGCTCAGCTCCTCCAGGCGTCCTACGACCTGCTCAAGTAAGGGACGGACACCGTGTCGGTCCAGGAGAAGAGAAAGGGAGCAGCTTTGTCAACCCAAGATGTTTTCGATGTGTCTCCTCAGGTACTTCGATGACGGGAAGGAGCTGGTGGCTCAGATCCATTACAAGCAGACGGAGCTTCCAGAGGACGTGGGTGAGGACTTCAGCAAGGCCGAGTCCTTCCATCGGATGCACGCCGCCTTCGAGAGAGACATCAGCGCCCTTGGCACACAGGTAGGATCGCGTGAACATGAGCAAGAGCAGCAAGCCGCCGCCGCCACCCCTCTGACTCCTTCGACCCCTCCGACCTCCCGGTCCTGCCCTCTCCGTCGCTCCAGGTCCAGCACTTCCAGGAGACGGCGGCACGTCTCCACGCCCAATATGCCGGGGAGAAGGCGGACGCCATCAAGGGGATGGAGAGGGAGGTGGTGGAGGCCTGGAAGGGCCTGCTGGACGCCTGCGAGGGCCGCAGGGCCCAGCTGGTGGACACGGCCGACAAGTTCCGCTTCTTCACCATGGTGAGGGACCTGATGGCCTGGATGGAGAGCATCATCCAGCAGATAGTGACGCAGGAGAGTCCCAGGTGAGACAAACGTGCCTCTACCATGATTTACTCTGCACTTGCTGACAGACGGCTTGAGATATGTGCTGCATCCACGCCGCCCGAGGCAGAGAGTCAGGCTCAGCACGCCGAAGAGACACACCTCTGTCTGCTGCTGGGAATCTTTAGCCTTTGACTTTTTCGACTCTGCTTTCAATCTCAATTTTACATGAGTCTTTGGTGAACAAAACTGGATGTTTGCATCTGGGGGAATAGCAACAGAAAAAGATGGTCTGCGTGTGTGTGCTGGGGTTGGGGTTGGAGTTGTAGGGGGGGGGTTGTGTGTGCTTAAGCCTGCAGCGAATAGCTTCCATCACCTCGGTTAGATCAGCGTCAGCATGTGTGTATTCATTAAGACGTGATGAGAGGAGCAGCTGTCACAGACATGCTGTCCACTAATCATGTCTCCATGGAGACAGAGAGGCTAATTGGATGCAGAGGGAGGACTACCTTGGAAGATGGGGCTTCGAGGATGTTGTTGCAATTCCAGCTGTCACCATTAGAGGTCACTGTACCACATTATCTGTCCTTATTAGGCCGCGTGTGTGTGTGTGTGTGTGTGTGTGTGTCTGTCTGTTTCTGCGTGTGTGTGTGCGTGCCTGCCTTCCTCTTCCTCAGGGACGTCTCATCTGTGGAGCTTCTGCAGAAGTACCACCAGGGGATCCGCTCGGAGATCGAAGCACGGGAAACCAAATTCAGCGACTGCGTCGACCTCGGCAAGGCGCTGCTGACTCGCAAACACAAAGACTCGGCGGAGGTGAGGAGAGAGAGGGGGAGAGGGAGTGAGAGAGAGAGGAAAACGGAGGGAAAGATGTGGTGAAAGGGAGATGGAGAGAGAGGGAGTGGGGAGAGAAAGAGTGAGGAAGAGAGATGAGAGAGACGGGAAGAGAGAGGGGGGGAGGGAGACAGAGAGGAGAAGGGAGGTGGAGTGGAGAGAGAGAGAGACGAGGGGATGGAGAGAAGGAGGGATAGAGGTTGCCTTCGCTCAGGCTTAGCCGGCCCTCTTCTCGCTCCTTAAATTGGATTTAATCACTTTCCTGCCAGCAATTGTTCTTGACTGGCACAATGGAACCAATTGGATTGGCTGGAAAGAGTAAATCCTCAGGCCTACACTAGTCGTGTGGACCTCAGAGTGAACGCTCATTAGAAACGGGCGCGGCCCAAGAATCCAAGTGTCCCGCTGACACAAGTCGGAGCTAAACGTGAGGCTAATTGCTTCACAACACTAAATGCTGTGTAGATAATAACCAGTCGGGGGATACACACTTTAATAACACTGTGTTCATGTTTGTGTGTGTGCGCGCGTGCGCCTGTGTGTGTGTTCGTGGCCGTGTGCGTGCCTGCGTGTGTGTCAGATCAAAGAGAAGTTGGTGCAGCTGGTGGACAAAAGGAAGGAGATGATGTTCAAGTGGGACGACAGATGGGACTGGCTCAGACTCTGTTAGTGGCACTATGCACACACACACGCATGCAGTGAACTCTCCAAGGCTGTCAAACTAATTAAAGTTTAATTAACCTTAAACTGAGGTTTTTGATGTTATGGTCCAACAAATGCGTGTTCATAATGTGAAGTGTTTTTGAGTAAACCTCACTTTAACACTGTTTTTCGTAATGAAAAACACCCCCAGCTGTTCTCCCACACTCACCTGTATGAGTTTGTGTGTGTGTGTGTGTGTGTAGTTCTGGAGGTGTGTCAGTTTGCGCGGGACGCCTCGGTGGCCGAGGCCTGGCTCGTGGCTCAGGAGCCGTACGTGACCAGCAGGGATCTCGGCCAGACGGTGGACGAGGTAGAGAAGCTCCTCAAGAGACACGAGGCCTTTGAGAAGTCCACCGCCACGTGGGAGGAGCGCTTCTCCGCTCTGGAGCGCCTCACCACGGTATGTGTATGTGTGTGTATGGACTTTCGTGTGTGTATGTGTGTGTATGTGTGCGCGTGTGTGTGTACAATACTCGACTGATTCTGTTTGTTGACTGCAGCTGGAGCTGCTGGAGCTGAGGCAGCAGCAGCAAGAGATGGAGAAGGTCTTGAAAGAGGAACGCTCAGAGAGCAGGTCTCACACACACACACGCACACGCACACACACAACACAGACACAAACACACACACTCACACACACATGCCCACACACCACCACAATATCTGTTACTCGCAATCGTCAATCATAAGCTGTTCGCAGCGTGTTAATCCCCGCACGCACACACACACACACACACACACAGAGACACACAGACACACACACACAGACACATACACACACACGCAGCCACACTTTGCCATTCAGATTTTTTTCCATGCCCTCCCAAACAGTGCTACAACCTCTAAACTAGCAACAACGTCACCTTGAGCTCAAGATTAAACTTTAAAACACACAAATACATCACAACAACAAGCAAATTCATTTCAGGTCATGGTTGCAAAGTGACCGTGTAGCCGATTGTGTTTTGTGCGCTCGTGTCACCTCACGCAGGATTGGGATGAGTTTTCCGATTCCTCCTTTTCATACCGTTTTATCGACCCCCTTCCCACACACACACACCTTATACTTGTCTGATGTTGACTCTGTGCTGTTGCCCCACCAGAAGAGAAGACACGGGCTTTGCGGAAGACTCCTCACAGCTCTACACGGTGGAGGAACAGACGGTGGTGAGCACGAGCTTGCTGCTCAGCTCCTGTGACATGGGAACTCAGGAAACATAACACAGGACACACACACACGCATAAACACACACTTTTAAGTTCTGTGCGTCTCTTCCCCCAGTCCGGCTCTGGTGCGGTGGAGGCCACCTCGGGCGTGGCGGCTGACTCTGATATGAGGGTGAGCGGCTCTCTGGAGCTGGACACTTCAGCCACAGCGGCGGCACAGATCCCCGCTGAAGCAGAGAGGGCCGCCACCATGCCGACGGAGCCCCTCAGGACGGCGGCGGTACTGCAGGAAGGCATGCTGGGACGCAAACTTGATGTGGAGGGCTCTGGAAAGAAAGCCTCCAACAGGTAGGATGTAAGGGGGAGATAAATGAAAAACAACAACAACGCCAAGGCGGCAACGCTCAGCTTCTCCTGGCTGGCAGGTCGTGGAACAACCTCTACTGTGTGCTGAAGCCTGGACAGCTGTCGGCCTACAAGGATGCCAAGAGCTTCGGCCACGGGACGACTTACCACGGCGAGGAGCCCCTGACTCTGGAAAATGCCCGCTGGGAGCTGCTCGTCAACTACAAGAAGAAGAAGCATGTTGCCAAACTGCAGTGAGAACCTTTGAAACATCACAGAAATATGCAGAAATTGGAAATATATCTTACTGCCCACTAGGGGGAGCATGCACGAGCGCCTATTTGGGCCACACTGAGAGGGGAAACTATTTCCACCACAAGAGTCATAACAATTAAGTTTGATATTGAATATAAATTTGAGTATCGCCATGAAGTCCTAAAATTACCAGAATTAAGTTGTTTACCAGTCAACTCCTCTTCCTCCAAAGAGGCAATTTCTTCCAAGTCTGTGTGGTTCGTTCTTGGAAATAGAAATAGTTGTTTGCATAGTTGCTTTTAAAGTCCTGATGATGATCTGACACTGATGTGCCAAAAGATGAAATATTTTCCTATTTGTGAACTTCACGAAACGCTCAGCACTTTTCTAATGCAGGCAGTAAACTACTCTCTCTCAGGCTAATACTTCAAGTGTACTCTTGTGGACCTGACTTTACCACTTAATTCTCACAAAATTATGCCTTTATTCTCACAAAATTACGACTTGATTCTTGAAGTGTGAATTTTCTCTTTTCACTATCTTGGTGTGGCCCCAACACTGTGTCATGAGCATGTGTTAGTGTGTCTGAGTTGATTTGCCTCCTCTCTTGTCTCCCCAGTCTGGCTGACGGCAGCGAGTACCTGTTCCTGTGTAAAGATGAGGTGAGTGAACAAGTAGAGAAATAAAAATTAAATTAGAAATTAAAATTAAAT
>OMPJ01004264.1:1844-21653 GCA_900312935.1 Carapus acus | reverse complement strand
ATTAAATTAAATTAAATTAAATTAAATTAAATTAAATTAAATTAAATTTAATTTAATTTAATTCTATTAATTCTCCTTAAATAGAATTTAATTTAATTTAATTTAATTTAATTTAATTTAATTTAATTTAATTTAATTTAATTTAATTTATGAAGCAGGATAACGTGGCGTTCTATTCATGAGTAATCTTTTGACCCAGATATGTCTTACTTGACACTCCAGGCCCATATTCATCCTGACAATTATAATATTTAATGCTGAAGTGGTTCAAATGGTGAAACACACGCACACACACACTAATGTCTCTCGTTGAGCCTTGTTGCCCTCCCCTGTCTCTTATGTTAGGAGGAGCTCCAGCGTTGGACACAGGCTATGGAAAAGGCTCTAGAACCCCCGCTGGGGGAGGAGGCGTCAAGGCCCCCCGAGGCCAAAGCTCAGTCTCTGCCTCCTTCCTCTTCCTCCTCATCCTCCGCCGCACTACCGGAGTCTGGCGCTGCCAAGAAAGACAAGGAGAAGAAGTTTGGTCGGTTTGGCAAGAAGAAGTAAAGGCAGACGTGTGTGTGTGCGTGTGTGTAGGGAGAAGGGAGAAGGGGGGAATGGTTGCCAAGGCAACCAGGAAACAGAAAGTAGGATTTGCATACAATCAGCCAGAGCAAGCTTTTTACTGCGAGAGTGTTTGTACTGCTTCCCGCGAGCGAGGGTAGACGAGCCGCGGTAGTTTAGGCCGAAGCCTTCACTGTGTTGCCTGTATTTACGCCTGCCCACCTTTCCAAAGCTCCACCTTTGCCTCCAGTTTGAACAATCGCTACTTTCTCAAACACTGCAGCACAGCCCTATTTACACTCAACCAAAGAATGTTTTTTTTTGTTTTGTTTGTTAGACTTCTTTATCTCTCCTTAGATTTGCTCCCTTTGATGCAGCGGATGCTTTGGTTACGCACGCTCAGCCTGACACGGGAATCAGGCGCGGTATCTCAGAGTACTTCATACCCCCGCAGTACTTGCATTAATCTGCCTCATGAAATGGTTGCAAACTGTAATACTGTGTTGCTTGGATTTGTATTTGGAGCAGCAAACGCTTGTGATAGGAGTAGGTGAAGCTGCGTGGGTCCAGGAAAACTCTGTAACAGTGGACTGAGGACTCCCTGACAAAGCATGGTGGAGTGCTGCACAGTACACATACACACACTCGTTCACTCCCACACACGTACGTAGGCACACACCACTCTGCACTGTGCAGGTTCAGACCGATTTTGTATCCACCCTCCTCCTCAGCTCAGTTTGGGAATCTAGGTCCGGTGTTGCGCTGATAGCTGAGGTCCGAACTTTAAATATATCCCACCTTTGAAAGAATTAGAAGCTTAAATTTCATATGTGCTCCCACAAAATGTAGCCATACCTGCAGATGCATGATGGATATTTTGGAATGATATGGTGCTACCATGATGATGTTCAACTGTCAATCAAGACCAACTTGATTTTTTTTTTTTTGCCTTAATTTGTCTTTGGCTTGTTTTTAGAAATATGTTGGATTAAATTCTTGTTGTTTTGAGAATTCTAAATCGGCGTACAAGGTTTTGATTGATGCACATACAGTATAACACCAGAATGACTGTTACTGCCGAGTTACTGCCTCCTGAATCTGTTATATTTGAAATACTATCAAACAAACTTCAACCTCAGCCTTCATTCCTTGTAAAAGCCAAGTATGTGAGCTTAGAAAAGTATGAAAGATATGCAATTTGTTGAAATTGTCATTATGTCATCGAGGAATAAAAAAAGTCCCATGCTATGAAATAAATTTATGAAATGTGTCTCTATAGCGCCTCCTGGTGGTGGCTTTAGTCTGGGTAAGTGGAAATTTAAGATAAGAAATGTCACAGATTTATTTATTGTCTGAGTAGCGTCAGAAACCCACTACCTACAAACCTTCTCTTGGGAAAATCTTGCTAGCATGCGCCAGAGTCCCAAACTAGATTCAGGACTCTAAATCTAAGGCATAAACAAGACTATCAGAGGGGCATGTGATCTTTCACCCTTTCCCAAAACCACATATCAGCCTGACATGATGGGTGATGCTGTTAGTATGATGTAAGAGGGGATGCTGAGAGAAATGCCACGATGTGTTACACAATCTGGATGTTGTGTGTGTAGGTGCGGGTCTTGTTTTGGTGTGTGGACCTGACTCAGTCTCCTCCTGCACTCGTCCTCGCTTCCTCTCCCGTTTGCTGGTTTATATCTACCTTTTATACTCCACTAGCCCTGTAAAATATCCCCGAAAATATGTTGACTGGAGCAGAGTGCATTTTGATTGAGAGAAACCTTTTAAAATAAAAAATACATTTGGAAATGGTGCAGGTTGGTTGTGCGTGGACGTATTTCTTGGTGTCTTCCTTGCGGTAAAAGACAGCAGGCTAAATTAAACGTCACAGGACATTTACTGCTCAATATAAACAGCTTTGAGCAGTGTACGAAACAGGCGGTGCCTTCGAGATCAGAACGCTGCATATTTTCACACATTCAAACAGGCGGAGAATGATTGTATTTACATTCCAGCAAATCAACAGCCTGCAGACGGAGGGGCAGCCCGAGGCCGGACTCATTAGATCCTCGCTGACAATGAGCAGCAGAGGATAATCACTCACGGCGGCATCAAAGCCCTCAACACTTCGGTTCAATCTGTACAAAGTTGGAGGTGTTCGCCCGCAGCGCAGCGCAGCGCAGCCCAGCAAATTAGCATTTCTCTTGGAAACAGCCGAGGCAAAGGATGCAAACGGGAGACGTTCGCAGCGTATTGTGGCGCTTCATCATTAGCCAATTTTCCACAGCGAGGCCTGACAGAGCAGCCAGGATTTATTAGGCTCCCACACACCCCCACACCTCCAAACAACATCGCTTATGCCGGATATGTTTGGATCTCGCCCTCAGCAATAACTTCCCCGCGCTGCTTTGTCGCAAAACCAAATAAATTCCTGTTGGTATCATCAGATATTAGCGTTGTATTTTAGCTGTGCGGTGAAAAACGCATATTGCTTGAACATCAGGGCCGCTGTGATTTAACAGCTGTTACAAAACACAACCGGTACAACTTTTCCAGGAAGAAAGACTTTCCTCGGAAGACTTTTCCAAAGTTGTCACCATGCCAGATCAGCACGTAATACATCAGCAGAGTGACGTCCAGATTCTATTATGTGCAGCCATGCAGACACAACGCAACTATTTCCAGACATTTGGAGGAGTGCGGAACTCTTGATACTCCCCAACTTAAAATGAATTAAAATTCGTTCAGAACGTGCAGCTTGTGTAGACACCTTCTTAAGATGAAGTATCGCCTACATCAGGGCAGGCCAACCAGTCAGAGACTAACAGCCACATTTTTTTTACTGTGTTACCGCAAAGAGCCACATCATAAACATGGGCACACATGAACATCACCCCATGCCTTCCTCTTACAGGTGTGTCTGCTCAGCCAAATTGATTGCGTGACATGATCATGTCACACACCAGCATGATAATGACAGAAATTGACTCCTACAGCACTAAGACCACAGACCAGTCACTTTCAACTATGTCTGCACTGTCTCACACACACAAACTCTCAGTTCGACTAAGTCCACAAACAAAAACATAATAATTTACAAGAGCGTTTTTCAAGCATGACAGTCTCTGAGTGCTTCGTAATTTTTTGGAAAACTGTACCTGCTTTTCTGCCTGACTTTTCAAAGTGCCCAACTTGTGCTTGCGAAATTCATTCCGTTTTGGAAATTCCGAATCGATGTTAGCATGGAGTGAGCTGAAGAGGCGCTGAAGATTTGAAGCTTTGAAACCAACTTCCACCTCCACTGGTGACGTCAGACATATCAGGCAGAATGGCTTGCCATTACGTTCAACAAGAAAACATACACTTTCCCACTCTGTTAAAAACGTCCTGTGCTCATCTTCATATTTTCGTTTACCTGTGCCTTTTTTCCCCTGCCATTTTAAAAGCGAAATTGACACAAATTGTTCACTCGAATGGGTTTGCCCCCCGTGCTTTGCGGAATTTCACCTGATGCGCATGCGCGTTTGACAAAAATACCATACTGAACTCAAGCGAAGCGAGCACGCACCAAAAAAAACAAAACAAAAAAACAAACACAAATGTTGATATGAAAGTAAAAGAGCCGCATGCGGCTCGGGAGCCGCGGGTGGGCCAGGCCTGGCCTACATGGTGCCATAAACATCTATTCAATAGGAAGGAGGTGTAAAATCAGCTTATCAGAGGACCAGAAATGCATTGTCAGCACTTTCTGCATTTGCTCCATCACTAAGATCAGGGTGACATAACGTGTAAAAATAGCGAAGTTCAGAAACCACAGATCTGCTGACAACAATCCTTTCATGCTGTAAAATCTGAGGCTACTCGTAAATCTCGACGTTGGGGTCATGAGTACACAACCAGGAATGTCCAAGGACTTCAGGCTGCCTGCTGTGCTATGCTGTGTCTTTCTGTTGGGCACGAAATGACCAAAGGACATGTGTCCCCAAGCTGCCATCACTCTGGAGTTCAGGCTGTGGAGGTGTTGGGAACGCCAGAGGCTTTGACGCAGCGGGGAATGGCCAATGGCCAAGCACGTTTGAAATGGCTCTTACACCCCAAACAGCAGAAATGACATGGAACAAAGTCATTTTTCTAAAAAGCCAACTTTATTCACAAGTAATTTCTGCTTGATAAAGGTGAGTTAAATAAGGATAAAATCTCAAAATAACAGATTTCACATTACACTTAATCAGACATTTAAAGTTATGTATGTTGAATGAGATGTGTTTGTTACAGACCAAAATTCACATTTCCGCCTGTTCCAAGACTTATAGACAATTCAAGGAAGGTACACGACCAGTGATAGAGGACTGCGAATCTGATTTTGTCCATCTACTCCCGTACAATGCCAGAAATGCAGGGTGACAAAGGACGGCACAGATGGACTGATACACAAAGATAGATACACAAAGGCCCCAGAGACATTACATCAAAAATCCAATGCAAAGGCCAAGAAAGAGAAGACGACAGGTAGCCAAGGATGGCTGTCTGTCTTATTGAGGACTCTCGAGATACAATAAGGCAGGCACGAACGTTTGTGTGTGTGCGTGTGTGTGAGTGTGTGTGTTATCAGACAGCAGAGACAGGCGGTTGCTTCGTCTTCAGGACAGTTTCCTCTACCGTGCTGCTTTCCAATGTTCAGCAAGAAACAATATGTTGATGTGGCAGTGGACAAGTGAATATGATGGGACGTGCATGTGTGTGTGTGTATGTGCATGCGTGCGTTCGCCATATTTGCAAAGTGGTGCATAGAAGGTTGGTAGAGAGATAAATCCTTAAATGCCATTGTGTGTGTGTGTGAGAGTGCGAGTGTGTGTTTGCGCACGTGTGCCAAGGGTTCCCAGTCTAGCTGATGAGCTTGGTGGCTCTCTGGTTCGCCTCATCAATACGGACTTTGTTCATGTCCGCCTGCAAAACAAGGAGGGTGAGAGACAGCGTGAGGTGTGTGTGTGTGTGTGTGTGTGTGTTTGTGCCAGGTGCCGACAACATCAAAGCGGCTCTGACCTTGTCAGTGACGCGGTCGATCTGTTTATTCTGCTTGTCGATCTCGCTGCCCATGTCCACCGCCATTGTCTTGAGGTTGCCGATGATACTGCCCACAGCATCCAGGTTCTCTTCCATCTCGTCCTCACGGGCATCGTTAGTTATCCTGCGACGCA
Organism: Carapus acus; assembly: GCA_900312935.1. Lineage (NCBI taxonomy): Eukaryota > Metazoa > Chordata > Actinopteri > Ophidiiformes > Carapidae > Carapus > Carapus acus. The sequence continues at coordinate 15,915 of OMPJ01004264.1, read as the reverse complement.
AGACACACATGTGCAAACACACACATATCAATTTCCTGAATATAAAAATGTGCTCTTCAATTTCACACATTATCCCAATTGTGAGATGTTGTGATTGTGATTATGTTCATTCTGTTGGGATTGATGAAGTGGCTCTTCAGCGCTCTGGTGAGGTCATCACCGTGACACAAGGGTGGATAGGCTGCTAATACTCAGACCTACACCTACACCCCATCCTCCCGAGACCCCCTGACCCCCGCCTCCCCCACCTCTTGATGTACGGCCCAGTCGGTGGTGGTGCGTTCACTTGCACTGTCTGCCCGTTGCGCACACCCGAGGGCTGTCTTGACACAACGCTTCTGTTGTCGCCGTCGCCAGCATCACCGCCGATCCCCCAGGTGCGCTTGTAGCGCGAGTCGTGCTCAATGGACGTCACTCTAGAGAAAAACAACAGCAAAACAACGACAAGAGAGGAAATTACAACTAAGAGAGTGCAAATTAAAGGCACCTTGGAGGCTGCTAATGGAATACAGCAGATGGGAGAATCGCTTAAAGCAGCCAGCAAATGTTGTGGAGATAAAACTACTCAATTCTAAAAACTACATTAACTCTACGACTAAAGTTAATAAATTTTACTGCTACTGGCATTTATTATTGATAATGAAAGTCGACTCTTTTCTTTCCTACCTTATTTTTTTGTAATCATCAAAGAATCCCCTCCTCCAATGTGAAAGCATTTTTAGGAGATGTTGTCAAGTTTAGAACAAAGCACAGACCACACACCCACCCACGCAGGCACACACAACAACTTGAACACACACACACACACACACTCACACACGGAAGTCCTGTGGTTGCAGTGAAAATGTTAGCTTCTCTTCCCTTTGACTAACTCTGGGAGGCCTTCCAGAAATTGACACTGAGTATTTTTGACAATGAAATGCAAATGCAACCGTTAAAGGCACTGAATATTTCATTTCCTTTCATACTTGCCATTATTTGCTTCAGTTGCTGCGGGGGGGAAACGGCTTCAGTTTGGGTAGCGTTCGCGCAACGGTGGAATTGACCTGACATATCATATCTGCAACGCAGACGCGATCAGCCTCACTGTAAATTCACGCCGCTGCGACCGAGATGCTAAAAACGGGATGAAATTTGTCATTTCCCCCCCGCTGTCTGTATCCTGGCAACAGCTGAGGCGGTCATCTTTCCACCGATTACCAATTTACAATTGCTTTGATTTTCGATCGCTCTCACAAATGAGACCGAACGACGCAGGACAGAAAAGCGGATGGCGGTGTTGATTAAGCTTCGCGCCGTCGAGCATGAGCGAAACAGAGATGCGACACAGGAAGTAATGAAGTTCCTCTTGCAGCTGCTTTGTGTCTGTGTGTGCTTGAGAGAGAGAGAGACTGGGAGGCGTACTTGTCACAGGGGCACACACACAGACCGCAACACCTGGACAGGTCCGTCAGGTTCTTCTCGGCCTGTCTCATGTCCTGGTTGATCTGGTCCATGCCGTCCTCCACGCGCTTAAGCTGCTCTGAGAGGCCACAGAGGACACATACACTTTCTTTATGTTCAACCAGGCACCGGGGCGGCAGCCTCATCTTCAAACTTGTTTATTACCTCTGTTTATCCATTTTTAGATTAGATTTAATTACGCTTTAATGAGCCCACAGCGGGTTGTTAAATTGGGTCAATAAGTGGGTCAGTGTGGCAGTAAAGAGAGAGACAGACAACGAGAGAGAGGGAAGAGGACGCAGCGATGAATAATTACACATGTGCGCATGGCTGACACAGCAGTTACACTTTTAAGTGCAAGCCAACCGACAAAGTAAACTCTTAACAGAAGAATTATGCTAAAACATGCAGGCCAGTGGATGGAAGACGGACATCAGCAGAGACTGATGAACATCTTTTCCCACCAGTTGAGGTTCATAATGAGGGGACAAATCATGCTAACACAATAACTAAAGACAAGAAAACAACGTCACAGCACCTGCATCACTTACTGGGTCCAGCTCTTACTGCTGTGCTTCCCTACACCTGTCTCTGTCTCTCTCTGCCTCTCTCTCTCTCTCAACCCAACCAGTCAAGGTTTTCCTCGCCACTGTTGCCTAGAACGTCTTCGCTGTGGCTCAAGTGTCTACATTAGGAAAAGGAAAAAACAAAACATTCGACCAAATTTAGAAAAGAAAGGCTAATTACCTCCCTGGTGGTCTAACATCACCATGGTGTTCACCCCAGTCTGTCGACTCTGGGAGGGGAAAAACAAACAAACAAAAAATTCATGTCAAAAGGAGATTTTAGGTGCACAAATTTTTGTTGTTTCAATTTGTGTCAACAGTTTGGCATCCAACATCAGATTTTGAGATGGACTGTGAAGTTTATGAACTTTTCAGCTTGGACACAATCTGTGGTCTCACCTCCTCGGCCATCTGCAGCATCCTCCTCGTGCTTTCCAGTGACTGGGGAGGATAAAGGAGAAGCATTAGTGACTCACAATTGGTGGAGGATTTCCGCTTCGACGGCGAGAACTGAGGAGCGAGAGCGTAACCAAGAGGGGGTGGCGGCAGGCTGCTGTGGCCAGCTTTCGCTGCGGCCAGGCCAAACCTCAGCGGAGCCAAAGCATTTATGGATCCAAAACAACCGGGAGCAAGCCAAGCAGCAGCTTATCGATGATATGATAATTGTTTCTGAGATTACATGGGGTGAAAATCGATGCGGGGGACAATCTGCTATCAGTCTGTCTCTGCTCGTCTTTGCCATCGCCTGTTCTTTGTTGAGGGTGTCCGAGTGGCTGTTTCCAGCTCGGGCTCCGTCTTCACATGCAGAGGCAACGAAATGGAGATACAGGGAGGAGAAACACACCCACATCATTCTTTATGGTGGGGTTCCATTTCTCCCATGAAAATGAGATGCCAGGCAGAAGATGGGACATAATTCCCATTTACCAATGGTGAAAGTGAACCAAGAGATGACATCACTCCATGTCCACATGCATGCTGGAAATAGCCGTGAACGCTCGTTCTAGTTAGTCTGAATGGATATTTCCCTTCATGTTGTTCTTCCAGCACAGCCGCTCGATACATTGATGTGGCACAGCCACCGCAACATGACACAAGATAGCGTCCGGGGCTCCAGCACGGCGCTCAAGTTTTCCTTTTCAGCGGCTGAAAATATGTCCATGCAGTCGGGTTTAACACGTCTTGAAGATCGTGTGACTGATTGTGTTGTTCTGCAAAAAGATCATAAACTGTATCCATCCATGCAACCTATCCATCTGAAAATCTATCCTGTTGTGGGACCATGCATTAATAAACTCTGCATGCAGTCCAAAGTAGATTTCATTGTGCGTTTTGTGTGTGTGTGTGTGTGTGTCTGAGCTGTGCCTGGTCAGGTGATAAAGGGGAATGCGGGTGGCACGAAAGACAACGGTCGACAACACAAAGCAGACAACTAACGCACACAGTCACAGGCGTTTGGCAATGACGGCGCAAGTGGAATGCAGTGGAGTGAGGTGAGTTGCGCTACGATTCCTCTAAAAATAGAAAGTTCTGTCTGAGGAGAGGAGAGGAGAGGACTGAGAGGAGCAAGGACATGAACGCGCCAGAATGCCCAGAGAGATTCCTGGTCCTCTCACTTCTGTTTTGCTCAGAGAGCATTAATCACTGAGTGGAGACACACACAAACATCCATTTGGCCGTGGGGACGTGCTGGGCTCACGCAGGTTTCTGTCGCATAAGCCAGGACATCATTTGAGCATATAAACACCTTTTAAAGTCCCATAAAACGCTCCAACTGGGGCAATTAAGCCAAAAATCACTGTTGATGCCAAAAGGCTGCAGATCGGCGCTGACAGACGCTGTGAGATACGAATTATGACTTTCATCACTCAGGCCAGTTTCAACGCTAAGTCCTGACCCGTTTAACATTTAGCGACGCACAGCCAAACAGCAACGACACAATGTGACGAATCTGGAGACATTTGAGCATCTGTGTTCCACTGTGATCCTGTCTTTTCCCAGACATGTGGGTTGTTTGCGTGGGTCTGCATGGTTACCCAGGGCGGTGAGGGGCAAAATAAGCAGGTTCCTCTTGTACCACAACCCTCTGTGATCCTCTGACCACAGCACACCGAGCGGCCAGGCCTTAGACAGGAAGGCAACAGGAAGAGGAAGGGAGAGGAGGACATTTGTTAATCCACACGAGGAAGCAGAAAATGGAAACACACACAATTAGAAGAGACTAACAGGTAAGTGAGGTGCAAAGCTAACATAAAGAAGCTCCACTGGCTTGCGCTTGAATCACACGGCTGATCGCGATGCCCCAGGGTGCTGATTAAACTATTATCTCCTTGGTAATAAACCTCTTAGATGACGCTGACAACATTCAGACTGTCGAGAGCGCCGAGGCCCTGGGAGCCATCAAGATAAATTAGGCATAAACATTTGCGCGCTTCCTATAAACGCCATGCCCGATGATCAGACGGGAATCTAATATAACTGCAGCAACACAACAGCGATACACGCCTGCAAGTGTGTCTGTGTGTGTGTGCATATACATCCTGTCTAACGGCAGATTCTGCAGGGAACACTGATCCAGTTCCACTTACTTGGCGCAAAGAGGGTTTGATTATTTTCGAAAGCAACAGAAACATTTTCGGAACAAGGAAGGAGGAGCGAATATCTGAGTGCGTGTGGTAGCACAAGCTTGCAAGTAAGTGTGTGTGTGTGCTTCTGATATTAATGCAGGCGATTACTGCTGCATGGATTTTTCGGCTCCGGAGTGTTTGCTCGGGTGTTTATGATCAGCAATTCTGGTTTCGCTGTGGTTGCATATAATTAGCATTTGTCTGTTGGTCACTTTGACGGGACGTCTCTCCTCTACCGAGGAGAACAGCGGACGCAAGGGAGGGGGGGCACGGACAGAAAAAAGACTTGTCTCTGAACCTCGTCGGTCACTTGGTTGGCCCTCATGGTGATCTCCTCCACGGTCATGTCGGCCATGTTGCTGCCGTCCTGCTTGGCGGTTCCCCCCGTGGCACCGAGCTCGATGTTCTGTGGCCTGGAGGAGAGAAACAACATCATAACTCAGCATGACTAAATAAAAATACCAAACTGTACTTTTCTGAAAGAGCTTAATTAATTAAACTTGACATGGAAATAATGTTATTTCCATAAGCCATTAAACATCAGAATGTGCTATCAATCAAGCCATTCGCTGGAAATATTAAAGCAGACAAATTAGACACACCAGTTAAACACACTGTTTATTCGAAGGCATTAAAAACATAGGAAACAGGTTTATTTATATAACCTGACTCTCTGAACCGTTTTCATCACACATCAGTGTCTTGACTAGAGCCAACAGCATTACTTTGTCTGCACTGTATGATAGTGAGTCGCTTACAGTGCGAGAATGAGGGTGGATGATTTGGGCAGAGGATGCAAAACTCAAGCAAATGGCTCAAATCCTTCAGCCCAGAGCAATAAACCACTGCTCACTGTTTGTCAGCAATGCCATGATGGTGATGAGGAGCCACGAGCAGACACTCGTATGTGTTCAAAAGCCTGACGTACAGTCATGGAGATATTGCATGGAGGCACCACAGATATCCGCATGCTGTGTGTGTGTTTGGGAGTGTGAGGTTTCTCTCCTGTCACAGACAAACAGACCATCTCCTGTCATACTGGTTTTCACACCGGCATAACAGCCAATTCAAACGCGTGTATATCCGCTCAACACGGCAAATACACTCCGTGCGAGGGTGCAAAATGCTGCACCTTCTACAAACTAATTAAAACTCCTAAATCATCTTCACATACTGTAATTCATATAGATTGCTGAGAACTGATCAAAACGTGATTTCGATGTTGCCTCTTCTTGATTAGACAAAACAACCAAGTTTCCGGGGCGAAATCAGACACCTGACCCACCTGGTGTTTGTGTCACAACTCAGTAGCTGTTGATGTGACATGGTTTGCAAGTCCACCTTAATGTTCCTATCTCTCCACATTAGATAAGAGATATGATGCCCTTAATCAATCCACTCCTCCCTAAATATATTTTACTTGTAGATACAGAACTACAAAGATAGAGTGTAACTACAAGTTAACTGGTGAAGATACTATCTAGATGTTAAACGAAGTCAGCTCATCTGAGTGTACCATATTTCTCACACTATAAGGCGGGGGTGCGCCTTATGGATAAATTCTTGCAGTACTTACTGACCTCAAGCCAAATTTCAAAAATCTGGTCAAAATGTTTTAATGCGACTATGGTAAGCGATGAAGCTTCTTGATTGGCTGTCGAACCATTGCTAGCTGATACAGGGTAGGTGTATCAAAGTCAGTCATTTATGGGGAGCAAAGTCACAAAACTTCAGATAACTAATAATCAAGTGCTGGCAAGCAACCATCACCCAACATCTAGTCGATGTCATTCTTGTATGCGTAGACGTCACGCCAACGTTTTGTTTTTAACCTTACCCCAATTTTCAAGTTTATATCATAATCCAATTACAATGAAATGCTAGAATACTACATTGTTCAAACCCCACATTAACTTCAGATGTCTTCTATTACTGGCAACACTAACCCAATCACAGAACATTAAGCACAACGCGTACCTCTGACACTTTTTGTAATACTGGTACATACTGTGCCTCAACATAATACATTTAAGTAATATTTCAATATGATATATAACTGCCTGGGCTAAGGCATCTGTCCGAAATGTGGTCCGAGACATCACGAGAGGCGTTCTCATCAGCCAAGAATGAGAAACTTGACTGACTAGGATGATGGTGAGAGAGAACCTGGCATGCTTGATGCCAAAATTGCCAAACTGTTGAAGTCAGACACTGAGAAAAAAGAACTTGATGAATTTGTGGAAGACAAATAACTTAAAATGTACTGTAGCAATTTTTTACTGTACTTGTCACAACTGAACATTATGTTAAGTTATTGTGAATGAAATGAATTCAGTTTAACTAACCTGATAATTTTGTTTCGCTCTCTACATGTTTTATCTTGCGCGTTATATCCTCACGCACCTTATGGTCCGCAAAATACAGCAGTTTCACTGCTCATTAAACGAATAGGGGAGATTTCTACTAACTTAATGTTCTACACACTAGAGATGCTTAAAATAACCACAGGAGTGCAGAGGGAGCACAAACTGAAGTCAATTTGCATGAATCGTTTCACGTGATGTGCAACATCTCGTCCCATCCTGCCAGAACACAGTCAAGCTGCAGCTGCCGCTTGGTACCAAAACATTCGGGAGATTAATTGATTATCAAAATGATTGATGGCGACAGCGCGAGATTGGGGCTGAATCTGCCATTTCAATGTTCCCAGCTTGTGTACTGTGTTTGGTTGACAATTTTCTGGGTTGTGCAGTCTGGCGCACTCTCAGGGTAAGAGGAGTGTTGTGCGGATGGAGGAGGTGTCGTTGTGAAGCAGTGCCAACGCTGCATCGTTTCTCTTTTGGGGGCCGGGTGGAGAGTGATTTTGATGGTGGAGGAATTAAGTCGAACAGATGACAACCTGGCCCATGGTGTGTTACGTAGCAGCTTTAAGTGTGTGTGACATCCCAGGATGCTGAACCAAACTTTGGGTTCAACACACTGCCTGACAGACGAAATGAGGCTCACACATCTGCTAGAATCCCTCTAATCAATCATTTGTTGACTGAGAGGGAGCAAGTGGATTGAGATATGGCGTGTTTGTATTATCGCCTCGCTAACAAATCAAACACTAAACTGACTTGGTCTGAGGCGGATTCGTTTCCTGCAGTTGCACTGAACTTAATTCTGTCACATCTGGCCACGGTGTGTGCACACTTGACTAATGGCCGCGACTTTAAAATACTTAAGCCGCAAAACTCATCTTCAGTGAGCTCCATAAAACAAATTGAGCCAATGTAAGGGCTGCTGCAGAAATAGTGAGGGGAAATTTGAAAAAAAAAAAAAAAAGAAGAAGCAGAGGAAGAAAAAAAGCCATAAACAATGAATTAAGCTAAACCTCAGCAAACTCTGCAAGTTAAATATAAACTCGGTGCTCTGGACTTTATTCGGAGTTCCAACAATTTCAGCTCAAACACTCAGGAAACCCTTTCGTTCCGTCACCATTCTCCACCTCCTCTGCCCGTGAGACTTCCTCATTTTAAATGACATTTTCCTGTTTTTGCAGTAAGCTCAGAACTTAACGTTCTGTTTCAGACCTGCGGCAGCTTCCATCCTGAGAGTCGTGCCAGAGAAAACGCATCGCCTAGTCGACATAGAGATCGAATGATTTAATGTTGTTGACGCTGCAGTATTTCAGGATGGCTCTGCTCATTTCACCAAGGCGCCGCTGCCTTTACTGACTTATTACCGGCTTTTCCACACACCCTGGTGAATTTATGGTTGCACCTCTGGATCGGCTCTGAAATCTGTCATTTATCAGGTGGCTTTGCTACTCTTGTGGGAGGGCTTGAGGAACTGCTATGAAATTTACACTGTATACATACATGTGCACAACACACACACATCATATAATTCCATAATTTTGAACAGTCACACAATATTGACCATTACTTAAAATTAATAGTGTGCGGGACCAAATCAAAAAACAACAGAAAAGAGAACTGGAACTTGCTTGTCATATCAGATATTTTCCAAAGCTGATGCTGAATAACAGCATATCAGTGAGATTGAAAAAAAAAAAAAAAAAAAAGCAGAAATCAGTTACAGCTTCCTTTTCTGCATCTCTCTGTGTGGATGTGTGTCCTTACGGTCTCAAAATGACTCATTCACACATGTGATGTCATTTCTGAACAATAATGTCATGGAGAGTACACATATGCAGACACACACATATAACCACACCCCGTCAAAGGAACAGACGCACAAACACGATGAGATCAGATAAAAATCCCCACACTGGGGAAATACTCCTGCGGACCTTGGTATCGATCAAGTCTCATTTAGTGTAAAGTGATGCTAACTTCACCTTACATGTAATACAGTTATGACAGACACACTCCTCACATGTGATACACCAAATGATGTGTTATAAACCCCAGCATGTCCTACCTGTTCATCTCGCCTAGGTTGGTCTTCCGTAAGGAAAAAACCTACCTACCTAAGCTCCAGGGAGCCTTCACACACGCACACAGAGAAAGAGAGAGAGGGGGGGGAGAGAGAGAGAGAGAGAGATACACACACAGACACACACACACTACCCGCTCTTCTGCCCAAACCAGTTCATCCACGTTGGGTTTGGCCCAACGTTGACGTCTTTGCCCTCTCCCTCTAATCCACCCATTCTTTCCCCTCATCCTGTTCTCGTGGCATGGGACTTCATGCGCCTTTTCCTAGCGTCATCTCGGCTTTAGTTTCGTCTATTCTCGCTGATGATAGCAGTGATGTGGGAAAAATTTCTCGAAATTCGTGGTGAATGAGGCTGACTGACTGGCCTCGGTGCACAAACAGTGGCATCAGCAGAAACAAACTTCACCACCAAACCATCATCCTGGCCGCAAACTAGGTTACGCCTGAGTCTACATGTGGACTTGTTAGGTAAATATGTTGGCCCAGGCGAATGAGAATATAGGGCGTTTCCGTGACAGCTGTTAACGCTACTGAGAGCAACGTGAAACTTTATAGGCGCAAACACAGGTCACTGGATAAACAGGTGACGTTTTTGTCAAGGGCTTCTACGTTCCCTCACCCCCACCCAAAACAAATTCAAGAAAGTCTGACACAGTTTGTTTAACTATCCCAAAAACGGAGGACATGGTCGGAGCCCCAGTAAAAGCACAATTAACTTTTCTTACATGATGAAGAGAGTTGTGGATGTTTTATCCAAGTCTGTCGCTGCTGACTTTGCCTGTTAGCTCCCGCGCTAGCGCGATAGTTAGCTAGTTCCGCTTTTCACCGAGTCCAAATGCCGAGTCCGTCAAATGTGTCGGTGCAAACAAGAGGGTGGATGTTATCGTAGTAGTCTTAGGAGGTACTTACAGAAGGAGAATGACTTCCAACTCCTCCTTCTTTGCGCTGAGTTAACTTGGTGGCAGCAACTTCTGGATTCCTTCAGTGTTGTCTGACCGCCTGAACTATGTCTTGTGGTGCATTCACTTGCTGCCGGAAACGTCACATCACAGAACGAAGGCAAATGTCTGAAAATGATTAAGTGCGTGACGTGCACGTTCAAAACGAGGTCAACGATGTAAAATGATAAACGGTGCACAATAGGTATTTATTGTCCCAACTATAAGGCCGTGGATAAACGGGATTAAGGAAGGACTGTAGTACTAGTTTCTGTTCTGAAGTTTCTGTTCTCATTGACCTTTCACGCATCCTCTAATCAACCTGTATCACTCAGAGCCTGTGATGTACGCTTATGTTTTTTCACAACAATCACCCTCTATTAAGCTTCTGAATATCGAAATCAGGAAGACACTGCTTACATCATGAAATGTCTTTGATAGCATATAATACCGTCCTTTATCTAGATGTGCTATATGCAGCGCTTTTATTCATAACACTGCGGTGGTCGCGTGCTTACAAATTTATACAGATGGCAGAGGAATGCCATGAGCAATAATCCAACATGCACATTTCGGGGTATCGACTGTCTTTTCCTCAGGAAGATGAGCACTTGGGCGGGTACACGAGGATCCCTGGACGCCTGCCTGCCTGCCTGTTTGTAAAAGATCCAAGCCAGACACTACATTTGGACTTTCTGTCCAATCACGTTGCAGTCACTTTTCTTGCGTTGAAGTAAGAGCTCATTATTTCCACATTATTTATTCATTTTTTTCATGTTAAAAATGATGGCATATTACACATTAACTTTGTTACTGAGTGGAAGATAAATGCAGCAACAACTGCACCCGCTTCATTATTTGTTATTTCATTTCTCTTTAAGTCTGATTTATTTATGAGTCATTTAAATCTTTTCCCCAGGCTTTGAGATCTAAATTTAGACACAGCATCTGCCTGGTTGCTGTTTTCTTGTTGAATCTTTATTATCTATAATGGATCTGTAATGATATTTTTGAAGATGAGCTGGAACGTTTGTGGGTGAATGAGGAAAGAATTCTGTAGCGCTTGATCTCAATTAAATATGTACATAAAGTGACTGTTTTTTAATTCTCGTTTAATGGCAACAGCTAGAGCAGTTAGATTATTCTGTGGTGAATGAATAACAGAGGGTGTAAAAACGCTTGTTATATTTGAGTCATTGATTTCTAATTTTTTCTTTTTTATCCGTACCCACCTCACTCTGTGGGAAGTGTATTTTGCAGCACACACTGATGTGTCTCCAGCTGGTTTGATCCTCTTTGGGGTTGCGTCTGGATGCAGCAGCTGAGGGTGCTCATCCCATCCCATGACTCCAGAGAGAAAGGGCGCTTCGCCTTTTCCCCACATGAGTGCAGCATTTACCCTTCACCCAGACCTCCCCGCCCCCACCTCCTACCTCCTCTATTCTACATGAAGACAGACTGCTGGGATATTTTTCATGGTGTGTCTGAGCGAGGCTCTGAAATTCGAGCCTCCAGCCTTGGATCTGCTGTGTAATTCCCCAAGTTTTATGGTTTAAACCACAGAAGCCTGCTCAAGGTGACTGCAAAGACAGCGGGCAGCGTGCCAGACAGCGTATCAACTAACAACGTCGAAAAAGGCTGGTGTGTTTTCCTTTCCCTAACTGCATTATTTTCCTCTGTTGGGTCACCTACAGCTTAACACCTACAAGCAGAACATTTGGTCACGGCGCTAAATTGCACCAGGGACGCGCCGGATCTGCCCTCAATGAACTGCAATGGCGGAACGCTGCCCGGCTCTCTCTTCCCATGTATCTTTAATAGAGTCTACATAGCATGCATTATTCAGGAATAACACAAAGTCCATCTGGACCAAGTGTGTATGTGTGCGTGTGTGCGTGTGTAGGTGTCTTTGCATGGGTATATGGTTTACAGTTAACTTTCCTGACGTGCCATTTCACGCCATCTCCAGCAGCCCTTGAAGAGCTGAGAATTAGTATTTCCACTGTAATTACCACTGAGGTAAAATGTACGTGTGTGTGTGGAAAGTGAGAGGAAAGGAAAGGGGAGAGTGAGAGAGGGAGTGAGAGAGGGAGAAATTTGGTGAGTGTGTGGCAGTGGCCGCAGATGGCACGTCTTAGATCGGGCTCCCCCCATCACACTACTCCCACATTAATGGAGTCGGGGGCGACGCCCTAATTTCTTAATTCCTCATTCATGGCAGTTGATAAGACACAAAAGTGTGAAGTGAGCAGAGAATGACAGAAGCCATCTCTGGATTATGAGCCCTGCACAGAGGAGGGGGAGACAAAAGAGGCCCCGAATCAGGAAAAAAAAAGAAAAGGGAGCGGGGTTGCCATCTGTACTCTCTGGCTTTCCTTTTCACTGTTGCCAAAGCAAACATCGTAGAATCCTAATTTGTCCTGGCCCATGATTGTCGCATAAGTACGCCAGCCAATGAAAATAACCGAATTAACGAAATGATCGGTTTGGGGTGGTGAAGAAAACGCAGGGATGGAGTGCAAATGAGTGTGTGTGTTTGTGTGTGCGTGTGTTTGTCAGCAACATATCCCAGATCACTTGTTTCTTCTGATTTCATCGAGTACATCTGTTCACGCTTGGCACAAGTCCAGTCCCCCCACTCATCCATCTTCCCTCATGTTAAGGACTGAGACATGGGAAACTTAGAACCTCTGAATGATCGAGCTTCATTTCACGTTAGGCTAATTCCGTTGGTACCTGATAGCTCCCGGCCCAAAGAACTGGCTGACCACGCACACGTCTCAATATTCGGAGATAATTCCGTTCCCTTGCCTCCCGTCGCTGGAATCTTCTTTTTCTTGCGTTTGAATTGAGCTCTCATATGAAGCAATTTGATGGAAACCCGAGACATCGATAGCCATTAGCTCGCTTTCCACAGGCGGACCAAACATGGCAAGCCAAGACTCATCTATTATTCATGGGCCTCAGCCCCCCACCACACACACACACACATACACGCACACACACACACACCCAGACACAACCTTCGCCACCCAAAAACAGCTTCCACATTTCTGATATTCTTTTTGCTGCCAAAAGAGACAAATCAGTGGGGCGGAGGTTTCAGATAACGCTTTTAAAACAAGGCTGATAAATGTTTCAGGCTAATCCTGGTCCTTACAAGTCCCTTGAGGGCGCGCGGGGGGTTCTAATGTTTTTCTGCCTTTTTCAAAGAGAAGAGGAGGACACGTTTCTCTGGAACATTTTTAGACACTCACCCCATGGGCTGTTCAGCCCAGGTAAAACGAGCCACCGTCGAAAGGTCCCGCGCCTCTTTCAAGGACACCTGCACGGGTCACAGCCGCTGTTTACGTCTGCGTCTGGGGGATCAAACCTGTTGCCTCTCTGCTATGGTGCAAGCCTGTCCAGCGTGGCAGAACGGTGATGGAAAGCGGCGAGAGGAGGTTATCGGAGTGTTGAGTCGCTTTGTTGTCAGCGATGCAGATTGGCTGTCAAATCGCTGAGGGAGAAGCAGCTGAAGATCTGAGCCAGTGATTCTTTATCTGAATAATTTCATGCTTTGACTGGCAGAGCTCAGTGCTCCACGTCCTGGGACTTTGATGGCGGGGAAAGATAGACTGTGCGAGAGAGAGAGGCCAGGTACTCACAAGAAACAATGAGCCTCCTTCTAACAAAAAACAAAGACATTCATCATTAATAATGGTGATCAAAACAACCTAATATTAATGAAAATCATAATAATTCAGCAGGGGAATTCCAGTCTGAGTAGACAAAAAGACAATCTTTATTTGTGTGTTTCGCTCCTTGCTCCGACTCGCGTGTTTACGTTTGACGATGCGCTGACTTCTCGGCTTGCAGGTCAGCCGCCACAAAAAAACATCACAAACAGAAAAGGAGACAAACTCATACATGACGCTCAGGCCCCCTACCGCTACCGACCGACGGATCACAAACCAGAGAAGAAGAACCGTAAAAGGACAGCATCAGTGGAAGAGAGAAGAGAGAGGACAGTTTTATAATCTCCCACTGGCTAAGTAACCCCTGAGCCCCA